>VZTZ01050758.1:1724970-1990382 GCA_013400955.1 Drymodes brunneopygia
AGTCTGGGGCGGGCTGTGCCCCTCACCCCGCCCGGCCCCGCCGCGGCCAGCGGGGCATGCGGGGCTGCGGCCGCCGGAGCCACCGCGCCGGGCTCTCCCGCAGCACCTCGCCGTCACCGCGTCCCCTCCCTCCCTGGGCAGGGGCTCCCGGTGCTCTCGGGCGTAATCAGAGCGAGCTGCCGGCCCTTTCGCCGGGGCAGCCAGGAGCGCACCTCGCCTGACCAGGAGGCGAAAGCCCCGGCTCGGCTCCGGTCCCGGTCCGAGTCCCGCCTGGAAGCCCTCGCCGCCGCAGCGGCTCAGCCAACAAACACCAGACCTCCGAAATCAGATCGCTTCTGCGGTCCGATGGACATTGCCGCTGGAATGCCCACACTCGTAGATCCCTGGCATTTAGGATTTCTCTCATAAAATAAAAGACCTTATAGGGTGGTTTCTATAGTCCGCTGCCATCTCTTTTAGTAGAAGTTGATGTGTGTTGCTATTTAGCTCAAACGTGTTTCAGCAGAAAAAAAGGACTTTCCTTTTTCACACTATGAAAAGCCACCTCGCTAATTGCCCACACACTCTGTAAAGCTATATTAGGCATAGACAAGAAAACTTTCTCACACAGTGCATCAAGAAATATTTACTGGAGCTTAGAACAACATTTCAGTTTCTGGTCAATATTTGCTGTCAGGCAAGTGTTTGCATGTATTCCAGTCCTTTGGAAATAGGTGCCTCTATGAGCAGGTACAATGGATACATCAGCATCTGCAGATTTTTATTCCCCACTACAGAACTACACTGATGTAGTTACTCAGAAAAAAGGATGCTGAACTAGAAGACTACACTTGAATCCAGTTAACTGAAAATAGCCTTTGAATGGTAAAAGATTCCATCCAGACAAATTTCTGAGAAAACTGTAGAAGAGCCCTCGGCTAACCACTTGATCTACAGTGAGCTCTACTTCCATCTGATCAAAAGGCAAATTTAAAATATCCTTATGATTGGACTTTAGGTGTATTACTGTGAAATATCAGCCAGAAACCAGACATGAATTTTTTCCTGTCAAAATTCTAAGGATAAAAGCAAAACTCACACCACAACTCATAATTGAGGATTATTATTAATAGTTAATGCTAGTATCTTTGTGAAATACTGGAAAAATAAACTGAACAGTAGCAGAGGTTTGGAAGGAACATAAATTACAGCATCTTCTTCTAAAACTAGAAAGACAATTTCAAAATATTTACCTAAATACTACTACAAAAAAGCGTGTAACAAAATACCAACAACTAGAACCATCAATACTATACAAAATGCTATATACTTTTAACTCACCAGTATAAAGGATTCGCAGTTTTCTTTCTAACAACTTTTTAGTTTCTTCAGTTAGGAAATTTAGGTATTTCCAAGACTGTCAATACAGCCTCAAAACACTTAGATCAAAAATGAGACCTATGTGATCCTGCTGCATTCAGGACACACTGGAAGGCACAGAGATTTAATATATGGAACATCCCAGCTGCAGCAGTTTTAAGGTCTCACGGAATACTTGATTAGAAGCCTGCTGAACTGAACTTCAGCTGCAGATGCTCATTTAGGAATTCTATATGCTCATAGATGCACCTACTCCCAAAAGACTGGAATAAATGCAAACATTCAGGGAGGAGAAGGAAGGAGAAGGAAGGAGAAGGAAGGAGAAGGAAGGAGAAGGAAGGAGAAGGAAGGAGAAGGAAGGAGAGTCTCTGTATTTCTTCAAATATGTCATATCCCAACAGGTGTATCTATACATATATATGTATACCTACACATAATAGCGTTACAAAAACTGCCTGTGCTGTAAATCAGGAGAGCCTGCTTTAGGCTGACCTTGCATAAGAATTTTCACATTTTTTCTATAGCGATATATGAAGCACTTCAACCTTTTCTTTATCCTTCTGATGTTTCTTGTTTATACTGCTTGCAAATATTAAGAATAAAAAGTTGTTAGTGTCACTGTGCAGCTGCCACCTGCTTTGCTCCCCATCCCTTAATACTATAACAGAATCAACATGCCACTGTACTTGAGTACAAGACATTGTCTCATTCCCTCATATGTACTGGGTTAAGATTCTTTTTTAAACATATGCTAGCTTTTTGGTAGGGTTAATTTATCCTACCTTCCCTAGCTGCACTACCAGCAGAACTTCTCAACTGCCTATCCGGGACAGCCAGAAAATGGAGTCCTAAAGTTACTTTTAGTCTCTAGGCTATAAAGAGAGCTTGCTCCTATTTCCAAACACCTTCTTTGACATATAGGTGTGCTGCTTTCTACTACTACTACTGCCAACATTATTATTATCCCAGTCCTACTCTCACTAGGAATGAGAGAGAAAAGGCAAAAAAGAAGCCTGGAAAAAGTCTGTTAAAATCAAGTGAGCAAGCTATGCTTGCAAAGCCTTTGTTGCTTGCTAACCCCAAGCAGAAAAGATTTCTAGTGGGAAAACGTAATGACTATTAATTTTTGTGTTTCATAAAAATTTTTCTCAGGCAAAGTAATAAGCTAAGAATACAATGTCAGTTCCTGGTGAATACATAGCTATTAATCTAATTTGAAAAGAGCAAAGAGTTGTTTTCCAGAATTTGTGTTCTGGTTTATTTCCAGGTTAGATCTATGCAAAAAAACTCCCAATTTTGTTCAAACAACCACAAGCGTATCAACCAATTTAATTCAAAGATAATTCAACTCATTAAAATTCAATCTGTTCCATAGTAGATCAGCAATTCCAATTGGCTGTATGAGCTGGATTAAACTGCTGTCTTTCTCTTCCACGCAATTTTCAGAATTACCCAAACACCTGCTCCTGTCAAGGCCCTTTGCTTCCTTACCCAAATGACTACAGCAGCAAGGATGACTGAAATTACAAACATCACACTTATATAATTAGCAATAGATGCAAGTCATGCGTATCATAATATGATTTTACTTTACCATGGTTCAGGCTACAATTTTCTTCAATTCACTGCCCATCTTATCAAGACTCAGAGGAACTGTTTTTAAGCAATCTACAGAATTTTCCATTTTCTATACCAACAGGATGAATGCTGTAGGGGGCAGAGTTAACTCAGGACAATGCAAAGAAAATCAGGATATAAGAGGAAACATGTAGGTAGGGCTACAACAGATTTAGTTTTTTAAAAAGACAGCTTCTATTTCTTCCAAAACTCCTATCCAGATAAGTTTTAAAGGACCTGCTCCCTGTGCTCCAGCTTGCTAAACACTTTTTTTTAAAAAAAAAAGTAGTTCTAGCAATTCAATATCAGCAACTGGCATATACCTAGAACAATAAAAGCTCCCATAGCAAAACTTTATTTTGGCTGCATATCAATACTTGCCTGCATGCACCTGTAATAGATTCAAAGCCTTCTTACAAAGTAGTCATTTCTAATGCTGATCTGGGCTGCACACAAGCACTGGCCCAATTTTTAGAATGCACCACACCTGACCAGAACAGCAGGCAGCAATTGCCTGCAGGCTTCAGCTGCTGTCCAGTCAGAGGGCTGTGACTGACACCAGCTCCAGCAGCAGTCCTGGGCCTGGCAGCCAGGGAAGGGAACTGTCACCTGCTTACCCAGCTCAGCTGAACTTGCTTTTTCATCTAGGAATTAACAAAAACACTCAAATGGGGAGGTTTCTTAACCTCCCAATAACACTGGCCTGTTCCAGATTAAATTAATAGTCTTTAAAAAAATTTTTAGAATTACCAAAACATCAGCTCCTTCCTCGCCCCCCAAATTCTATCAGCCTACGAAGAAAAATCTCATTGCAGCAGGCTGTTTCCTCTGTGCTGATATGCTGGCCAGGTCTCCAAGCCTATCTGTTACTATCTCCTGGAAGCAGCTGCCAATCATTGAAACATGGGTTTGCTATAGGGAAGGACCAGAGAAGAAAAAAAAAAAAAGAAAGAAAAAAGATATTTTTTCCCTATAGTACAATGTCCTACCGTGCCAAGCACAAAGTCAGAATAGTAAAACTCAGTAGACATGCAGTAGGAAAAAAGTAAGAAAAAAGCTAGACTGCTACATGGAGATTTATAAATAATTTCTGCATTGTTCTTTGTCAAATCCTACACAGCACAATATGAAACCATTATACAGACAGTCTATATCTTTAATTTTTGGATAAGAATTGCAGTCACAGGTATGCAATGCGAGGGTCAAACCTAAAGTTAAAGGGAAGTTTTGGAGTTGGAGGTGCTTCAGGTTTCAGGTTATGAACATATCAGACACCTACCTCAGAAATAACATGGAAACATTGTCTAATACTGATAATGTTCCCTGCTTTAGCCCTCCCTTTTTGACTTCAACTATTAACCAAACTCTTCTGTATCTCTTGCCTGAAATTTTGACCTCTATTTCTTCTTTGTATGATATCTGGTTCAAAATAAACAAAAAACAACAACAAACAAACAAAAAACCCCCAAAACACAAACACAACAAAACCCCAACAAATAAAAACCTTAATACACAGAAAAAGCACCTGTTAGGAACATTATTATTCTTGAGATATCTCTTGTCTGTCAGATTTGGTTGAAATAAACCATGTCCTACGATATATTAGTCTGGGACTGGCAGACAAATAGTATAATTAATATAAATATAAACTTTGTTTCCTTTAGAAACCAAATAAAATATACCTGAGACATCAACTAATCCAACTTCCATTTGAAATAAAATATCAGTGTATAAGTATCAAAATTTCCACTTCTCCTAGAAGCCCAGTGCTAGACTGGACTCCTGTGGCATCCTTTCTGCCTCTATGTAACCTAAGAAGGTGCTAAACTGGCGCCTTGGGGTCTGTCTTGTGCTGCGTGGATACCAGCATGGACTGGGAGGCTCTCACTTTCACCGGGGATCATGGTATCTTCCATCTCAAATCAAATTCTGCCTTCGCTCTTTCTACTCTCCTTCATCCCTTCCCCCACACCCATCCACACATTGCCAAAGAACATTTTCAGTTCTGGGCCACAATAATCTTGTCCAGACAAGATTTCATCCTACACCTTAAAATAATATTCATTAGTGGCAGATACTAATGGGGCCAAACTCTGTCCTCTATTCCACCTCTATGTCCCCACTGGAGTCATGAAACAAAAATAATTGTATAATGAACCTGTAACCAGAGGGCAAAATTTGGCCTACATTTCTTTAAAATGCAAGTAATAGGTGTCCACTTACCCTGAGAATGAGGCTCTTTACATTTATGTTAAGGGTTCTGGCTTTTTTTTTTTTTCTGTTTACTGGGCCAGGTTCACATCTATCTCAGCTTGGGTTCTTCATGCTGAATTTATCTGGTTGGTGCAGCTAAGTGCAGTAAACAGACTGCTGACAAGATCTGAGCTCTCAAGGAGTCTTGCTCTGAAGTGAGTTGTTAAAATTGTTCCTCAGGAGGTGCAGTCAGCAGACAAAAAACACTGTAAGGGACAATGTTTTTAACAGCTGTTTAGGGATAGCGGAATGCTTTTTCACTTTTATTTTCAACACATACATGAATTTTGGTAGATAACAAGGGATGTATTCTCTACCTCTGCACTATTTGAGGTGTAGGGAGGGAGAGAAAAATTGAACTATCTTTAATGAATCATAGAATCATTAAGGTTGGAAAAGATCTCTAAGATAATTGCATCAAACCTTTAACACTTTGTTCACCACTAAACCACATTCCCAAGTGCCACATTCACACGCCTATTGAATACTTCCACGTATGGTGATTCTACCACTGCCCTGAGCAGCCTGTTCCAATGCCTGAATGCTACTACATAAATGTAAAGAAAATCAATTCAGTTAGAGGGTGTGGGAAGTAAAACAAAGATAAGGAAACATTAACTAATATTCTTTTGTGGATTGAT
This sequence comes from Drymodes brunneopygia, assembly GCA_013400955.1. Classification (NCBI taxonomy): domain Eukaryota; kingdom Metazoa; phylum Chordata; class Aves; order Passeriformes; family Petroicidae; genus Drymodes; species Drymodes brunneopygia. The sequence goes on from VZTZ01050758.1 coordinate 1,730,841, forward strand.
TGGTAGGGCAGTGTAAGGAAAGGACAGGCTCTAAGATTAGCACTCTGAAACTTCCCCTAAGTATATTCTCACAGGCTTAATATGGTGCAAAAAAAGAAATGTATTTCAAAAAGAACAAAATAGCACAAACCCTTTTTTCTTTTTTTTTTTTTTAATAGCAGAGTACCTCTTTAGTGTATATTTGTACTTACTCAGCAAAACTTTTCAGCACAAAAAGTATTAAAAAAGGAATTATCCAAAGCAATCTTAAAAATAATTTTTTATCTAAAAAATATTTTTACCATAAAAAGAGCATACTTTCAAATAATCCGAACTTTTTTAACATAAAAAATTAATTTTCAATATATTCTGCCTAATTTTACAGCACAGAAAATTTTTGAAGATATTACTCTGAACCAAACAAAATCACCTAAATTATAACTGTCTTCTGGAAATTAGCTGAGAACTTTCTCAATAATGTCAAACTGCAAGCCACAGTGTCAGAAACGTTAACATAACATGTTTTCTAATGGCAGTAAAACTTAGAAGAAAAAGTGATTCATCTGTATTTGTGCCATCCTGTCTACCATAGATACAGTTGATTTAAAACATTTTCACTGAAGTGTTTATATACATTTGGATGGTGACTTCTAGTGAAATACAGATGAAAGGGTCATTATTTGCTGAGACATTTTCCTCTGAGAGAAGGCAGAAAGTTATGTCACAGAAGTCATGACTTTTTTTCCCCAAAAGAGTTATATCATATTGCATCAGACATCAGACCTCCTTGTTTGACCAGAAAGATGTTTATTGGTGTGACAGCACCTAAATAAGATTAAATAAGACCCATGAGGCAATATGACACGTTCTTTAACTACAGGCTTATCTTTGTACCATGGCCCAGCTGATCTAACAGCATTCAGGGTAGTTGTGTTTGAATCAGACCAGCTACACACAGAAGAGTGAAGGTGGAGGACAATGTTCTCACATGGTTGGTGCAGGAGAGAAGAAGAACAGACTGTAGCAACCTGGATTTCGAGTAGTTTGAGTTACAGAGGATCATGTCCTTACAAATAAGTGTATTTTGTATAAAGCTTGGCTGACCCAGAAGATTACATACATGATTAACATTTCAGGACAAGGTTTCTAAAGGTTATTATTAATCAGTGCCTAGCATACATCATGGCACAGGTACAATATAAAAAAATTACAGACACTGTCTCATTCACATTTGCTGTGACAGATGTCTTGGGATTCTTTGTGAAAGGTTTTGTGTGGATATATTCAAAGTGATACTCTCAAGCTTTCTATCTGAATAAACAAGACAAAGATCAGAGAAAGGAAGTAGTTATTCCATTTTTGCAGATAAAACTTGAGATACAAAGAAGACATGCCAAAAGTTATTAAGTAGCCTGTGAAAGACCTAAAGATTGTGATAAGATCTTCTGGAATTCATTCCAGTCTTTAGCCAGAAGATGCACCACAGTTTTGTGTTAGTGATCAAACACTACAGAGGAAATTTCAACCCACTGGTTATGCAGTAAAGGATTTCACTCTGTTTCTCTACCAGGACTTCACTGACCTAAGTACCAGTGAGGGTGCTGAAAATCCTGTAGATACGCTGTCAAACAAGTATAGCCTCAACAGGACGTGGCAAATTCATTACATGATTTTGACAGCTGCATAACAAAGTTCTGATTACTTTACAACCCTAATGCTATTTCACAAAGTAACACGGAGTGAAGGAGAATTAAGGTACAGAAAAACAAAACTAGAGAATATGTCAACTGTTATTTGAAGGAGGTGGAAATTAATAACTATTGGTGCCAAATGCTAACAGGAAAAAAAACCCACTTATAATAAGATGGTGATAAAAAGCAAGCAATGTGTACTAGTTTGTGATTTGTAACAATACAAGGCAAAAATAAACATTTTCAGGAAAGTACATCTACCCTGACAACAAAAATGAAGTGGATTCCTAGCACAAAAAGATTTACAGCTAGACAGGTTTCCTATCAAGATAAACGAGTTCAAAGGAGGAAACAAATGCAAATACCAACAGTCAGGGTTACATTTTTCATTGGTGTAGATCCCCGCATCTGGCTTAACTTTGTTTCTTGATTATGTTAGGGGACATGAGTCAAAGCTGCCAATATTCTGTCTCTGACAAACTGTTTTCGACCCCAAGAAGCAGTAGTTGATTTGAATATTGAAACATATATGTGTATAGTGTCTCACAGTTCAGAAAAATGGGGGAAAATGAATGATGTAGTCTTCTTCTCTGCCCTAAAACTATTTTTCTTACTCATACATATATTTCTGTTACATTTAACATATTTGAAAGAGGACATGCTGGAGCTGGCCAGAAGAGCTGTTGGTTCATACTTAATTTTAGCCATTTGAATATGCACTGATGTGCAGTTGTGTTAATGTGACCAAAGTGACCGACACATTGCTGAATCATTGATGACTATGATTCAGAAAGAACTGAATCTGTCTGAGATCCTTGGGATATAGCATAGTCTTACTTTTTATTAACTTCTGGGATCAGATTAATATAATTAAACACATTACATTTGCCTTTAGAGCCACGGCTTCAAAGGAAGAGTCTTATCCTCACTGAGCTGTACCCTCACCTGGAGGTTGTACTGGAAGACAAAAACTGAATGTGGGAGCCTGGATATGTATCTCTGCAGGGAGTGCTTCCTCCATTAGATCATTTGGTTAGGCCCTTGTATGCAGAGCCAGGCAGCACTGCCAAAGCTCCAACCTATCACAGCCACATGTGAGACATGCTTCAGCTGAACTTTGCTGACTTCTGGTACAAAATGTGTTTCATTCTAACAAACTCTGCAGAAATGTATTCTAAGTGTTATTTTTTCCTCATAAACACTCTCAATGGCTTAAACCAAATCCTCCTGAAATGAGAAATTAAAACTCCTGTGAAGTCAGAAAACCGGTGTGAGGAGCCAGTTCAGTTCTGCTACGCCTCAGCAATGGCTGTCAGAGGCCTGTGGCCATGCCCAGGAGGCACCGAGGAGAAGATGGAAGAAAGCCTTGTCTCTGGGAAGACTTTACCTGGCACGCAGTTCATGTCTGACATGGGGCAGGCAGTCAGCAGGGGAACACCAAACACACTGTACCCCAGAGCCACTCTGCAATCACAAGGTGAAAGGTCTCTACCAATGAACTGCAGTGGGACACTGGACTGAGCCACTGGTCTCCTGCCAGCAGGCAGACTTTGGGAGGTGCCAGAGGCATTAAAAGTAACTGCATCACAAGTCTCTGCAGGCTTTTTAGTCTGTCCTGTGTCTTCTGCTTTTTGACTCTGGGGCTTTTGGAGCTCATGCTTTTGTCTTTTTGAGGACTTCCTTAGTTTTACGCTTTTGCACTGGCCCCAGCCTACCTTTTTGCCATTGTGCCCTCGCTGGCTCTTGCTCACCCTCGTGTCTGTGCTGCCTGCCTGTGTCCTTGTCCAACGCCCTGCCTGCTTCGTCTCTGCGTGGCCGCCTGAGCCCCCTGCCCCCAGCCCTGCCCGGCTCCGAGCCCGCCCGCCACTCCTCCTCGCCATGACCCTGTCCAGGCTCCTGGACCTCCTGCCCGAGGGTCCCTCAACTCATGGACATCCCCGACCTCTGGGGGTAACGCCCTCTTTCTGTCTCTTCCCTCTCTCCCTCCCATTTTTCTTCCTCTTGCTCTGTCTTCTTTAGCCCTCTTCAGTAGGGTAACTCCTTTTTTATTTTGTTTTCGTTACCAATAAATGGTTCTCGGATACAAGGTTTGCCTCATTTGTTTTAATTTCGTTCCTGACCATCTATTTTTAAAAGAACTTCTTGCGGTTTCCCCCAGTTAAACGCGACAACTGGCAAGGGAGGGACTGCAGTCATCACACAGTTTGAGTACTCTAGAAAGGAAGAAATCCAACTTCCTTTAGAGGACTGAAAAATAAAAATAATTAGAACTTTTTTCAAAGTGGAATTTTGATCATTTGGAAAGCCTAGAAATTACTGTAAAAGTTCAAGCAATTGAACGTTGCAGTATGCATTATCCTTTCCTGAAAATCGTTATGGTGCATATGATCCCTTTTAATACTGCACAAGAAGGATTCAGATAATCCCTAGATGCATCACTAAGATTTTTTCATGCAGAAAACATTTGCAATTGTGATAGTCCTGAGGAAAAGGTAGAAAAGATTGATGCAGTGTAAGGTATCTTAGTATTTAGTAGGTATATTGGGTTATTGCTGTTTGGTTTCCAGTTAATTTGCAGCACTCTACTTCCCTTCTATGAAGTATTGAATTATCCTTATGTAATGAAAGGTAGAAGCTGAAAAACCTGAAGCAGTTACATAAATACTTAAACCCATCAACCAAATTTATCAGGTGTTCTGGAATTTACAAATTCAAATTCTTGAAACGTTGTAAGAAATCAAAATAAGGCCACTTTAGGGATCTTTTTTAAGAGCTTTAATATGCTCCATGCTTTGGAAGAGAAGTAGAGTTTACAAGGGGTTGATTTTGTATCAGGAACATGCTTCCTCCTTTCTTGTAAAAATCCATCCATAACTGACCATGTTGTACTTCTAATTCATACAATTTGCTCATTATGTACTTCTTAGAGCTCACATTAAATTCTAAGAAACAATTTAGGTAAAAAATGCTCAAATATCACATATCCAGCAGAGGCTTCTTCTGTCTGTATTTCTTTTGTGGGGTTAGGAACCAGAACCAGAAAAGATTGTCTCTTCTGTGAACCTCTGTCTTAACAGCAAGGCATAAAAGACAGATGAGTCCATTCAAAAAGGAAAGGAAGTTTAGAAATGGAATATTTTCTCTGATAATGGGAATTGCAAAGTGGGCATTAATTAGGACTGGCTTTCTGGGAATGAAGGCAGGATTTTCACCAGAAGAGACAGGAGTTTGCTTTTAGAGAAGGCTTGGGCTTATCTTTCTGCAATTCAGTAAATATGTTTTGGGGCTATCCCATAAATGCTACACCCCTACAATCGAAGTATTGATTAAACTAAGTTCCTTCTGTTGGTTCCATGGCTACTTCTTTAAGAGCTTTTCCTGTAACTCTAACTTTAGGCAAATGTAGTACTGTGTGGCTAACTCCATATGAAAATCAATAAACTAATCTCAGTATTACATAGAATCATAGAGTATCTTGAGTTGGAAGGAACCCATGAGGCTCATCAAGTCCAAAACCCTGCTCCTTGCAGGACTACCTAAAAGTAAATGGTATGGCTAAGAGTGTCATCCAGCTGCGCCTTGAAATCTGACAGGATTGGTGCTGTCACCACTTCCCTGGGAAGCCTGGTGATTCACCCTCTCACAGGGAGGGTGAGACATTTTCCTAATGTCCAACCTGATTTTACCCTGATGCAGTAGCCTGCGATGTAAAGATCTACCTAAGTGGAGTTTCTTTATTCAAACTCCAATTAAGTTTTTTCAGTCTGCTATGAGGGATTTGCAATTCAAGATGAGAATGTTACTACTTACATTTGATTTTGAAATATCCTTCAACATTCTTCTAATATACTTTAGCTTTATCATCTCAAAAGAAAGAACTAAATTCTGTAAAAGTTTTATATTTACTTTTCTCTACTAGTAATGTAGTGAAGGACACCTTAATATTTATGAATATGTTAAGGGAATTAATTTTGAACGTCTTTACAGAATATTTTTTCAAAAACTAGATTATTAATAATAATGAATATATCTTCCAAATCTAATAAAGCAGTAAACCCATATAATTTCTTCTTGTAATACAAGCTGTGAAGCAGTTCAAAGTGGAGATAAGAAAAGCATGCTAAAAAGTTAAAAATTACTCTTTGAACGCAAAACACTAACAGCCTGACATGCTATTTATGAGCAAAAAGCCAGTCACTGTGAGCTGATATTCCTCCAGTGTTCTTCCCAAACATTTATTTTAAAGAACTGAAATAACTGGCTGGGAAAGACATCTGATGTAGCTCATCTGAAAGAGCAGTGAGATGTGCCTCCAGATATTTTCACCAAGAAAAAAAGTAACACTGGTATGGGTAGGGCTTGGCAGAGAGGAAGCTCACATTCAGGGTAAAATAATCCAGGTACCAGTTAAAAAGTGAGGAAGATCTGAAGCATCCTCCATTACCTTCAGGCCAAATTATGCAGAAATATCAAGACCTAATGCATAACTACTCTGACCTGAACTGCAGAACACAGTCTCCTCACCTTGTGAACAGCTGCTTTACCTAACCCTCTTATTTAGAATTATCATTCACTATGTAGTTTTGAAACTCAAATATAAAAATTTCAAAATTCACTTAAAAAAAAAAAAGGAAAGGCTTGTCCTTAATCCCCACAGCACCCTACAGGGGCCACTGTATCTCATACAAGTGTATCCGATAACCGTGTTCTGTCATGTCTTTATTACTCAACCAGAGGAGTTTATCATCAAATAGCTGGTTGACCCTGGTAATTTGGAAGACCATCTAATGGCATTAAAAATATTCAGTAAAAAAGAACAACCAAGCCAAAAATCCTTTGCAAAATATTTTCTGCAAACAAGTGAGAATTGTGCATATTGTGTATTTGGGGGAGGAGAGTAACCTAAACCTAGGGTTGTAGAAGAAACCCTGAAAATATGACCCAGTTGCACCTCACGTTTTAGAGAAACATAAAGCAGATAGATAAGATCCATTTTGCCAACGATTTTGGCATTTGGGGATATATCATGTTTCATCCTCTTTAAATTGCTGAATTTGTCAGTAATACTTTACAGATTAAGGTTGCTTGAAATTGTACTACTAATTAGGCCCTTGACAGCAGTTTCTGAGGTGATTTGTGGTTTCCCAGAGAGTCTGTTTTAGGAGTGAGGAACAATACTGTTACTTTTGTAATTCATGGATTGGCGTATCATTAGGGCTTGGAAATCAGCTGCCGTATTTGTGGCTGCAGTACATAACTGCAGCTTCTGTGGTTTTGTATAGTGGGATCAGAACAGCTAATAGCTTGTTACACAGCCTGCCTTAAAAGCTGAAACATTTGCCAGTCTTCTGCTTGGCATTATTGGACATTTGGTATCAGAGAGGAAAAACAACAGACCGAAAAACAAACAGAAAGAGCATGAAAATAGAAAAGAAGCCAGGCAGGAAATCTTGGAAGTTAAGATATTGATAACAAACTGTCTCTGACAGCAATAACTTCATTCTCTCCCGTGTTTCCGTATCGTACAGTTCGTTCTGTACAACAGAGCAGGGAAGGCAAGGCAAGGGAGAGGAAAAGAGAGGAAAGGAGGGAAGGCAAGAAAGCATGTATTTGTTGGACTCTTCTGTATTTCTAGACATGTACAAAGAACGGAGTGGATTAATCAATAGCCCAGAGGATAGGAGTAGTAACTGCACTGTATGCTTGTCTCCCATATACAGCAAAATAGGCCTATATACTGTAATTCTGTCTACCTTTCTACCTTTTCCCAGTGAGAAACAGTAATATAGATGGGCCCACAACTATGCAGGGACTACGAATTCTCCTTGAACTTCTGGCATGACTCCTGTACTTTGGAGCAACATTGTACCTTGTGTCCACTTGGCCTCCCACAGAGGAAAAGGACAAAGAAAAAAAGAAAAAGAAAAAAGGGGATATAAAGAAAAGCAGCAGTACCACATTTTTTAGGCTGCAGGGCTTTTCTTCCTGCAAAAGGAAAGCAAATGGCCTTTTATTCCCATTGCTGCCTGTGGCACTTTTCCTCTCTGTGGATCCCATTAATTTTAACACACTGATCTTACTGTATACATCCAAGTTCCTATCTCATTTTTGGTACCTTTTTGGTGACCTGAAGACTCATAAGAGGAAGTAGGACATAGCTTCACAGGGAAAAAGAAGGCAAAAGCTCAAAGTAAGTGAGAATTTTCTACAGAAATAATAGATTGCTGACAATCTTGCAAAATAAGGCAACACTTTCCCCTTCCTCTCTTCATTAATTTCAGTTTACAGTCAGAAAGGGAAAAGGTTTTTCTGCAGAAATTGAGCTTCTGTTCACTTCTTAAATAGTCAGAACTTGTAATGCTCTAAGTGATCGTTTCTGGACTAAAGAAAATGGAATCTCCATTAACACGTTTAAAATGTAATTTGTGAGCAGAATGAAATAAAGAAGGTGGAGACGTGTCCTTGCAGTTTTCTTCAGTGACTTTGTGTTAGAAATCGTATTATTTTCATGCTTAATAAATTCCACAAAAAAGACATTAAAGCAGGTGTTTATAACTAGTATTGATGATCAATGACTAATAATCCCACTACACTGTATTTCAAGAAATGCCTAGGTAGTTTTAAATTGCAAACAGCCAATTGCATGTTAGTTGGAATTACTGAGTTCTAAGAAATCTCTTTTTCTGGTTCTACTCTTGGTCCATGATATAAAATTTATAAAGTTACATTTTCAGCATCTCAGAGCAGTTGAGATTTTAACTCCAAATTTTCTTGACCTTCTTTCACTAAGATTGCACAGGACTATAAATTATGCTGGGTGGAAAAAATGGGAGAAAATCATGCAATCTTATTTTAGATCAAACACCAGATTTGGTTTTTTTCACATTTGATTAACAGTATTCTCTCCCAGTTCACAAGGGAAAGACTTCCTATACAGAATGGAGCATGATTCTATTTTTATGGAAATCAGTAAAAACAGGTATTTACTGCCTTTCTGTATTGTCCTCAAAGTCTCTGAAGATGTGATTTTTGAATGTCAAATATTTTTCGTACCATCAAAAAGTTTCATATGCAACAAAAATCAAAAGAAGAATTCATTGTTCAAACTGAAGGTAGTTGAACATGAGTATTTTATGAACTGTTTTGCATTCTGCTAACCACATTTTGTAATTTTCTGAAAGAATATGCCTGTACTTTCTTTGAACCACTGGGCAGCATTGTGATTTAATCCATGCAATTCCAAAGACAGATACAAAAGAATAAAAAAATTTTTCTCCCCTAAAATTAATCAACAGGGAATATATGAAGTTAACTATCCCCATTTGTTTTTTTTTTCCTGACATTTTCAGAAGAACAGTGGTTTTGAGAGAACTATCAAAACTGCAATTGCTCCATCAACTCTTATGATGGGCAAATTCCAATTCTGATTCACAATGATATTTCTAAGTCCACAAAAAAAATTTAAAATATTTCTCCCACTTAACACGAGCTGTGCTGAAGAAGTGATGGAACCAGGGATTGCTGACATGTCCATAGCTGCTACATTACCATTGTCCCATATATTTCTGGTCATGTGTCACTGAAAAGCTTATGTCCCTTGTGTTCCCCCCTCAGTCACAATCACATTGTAACAGTACTTAATATTACATGGGCAACAGTTTGAATTCCGCAGTCTAAAAACCGAACAACCCAACTCATAAATGAAGTGATTGTGGATAAGTAAATTGCAAAGATGGGTCTATTTTTTCCAGTTCTATATGGGACTGGGTAAAGCTCCATATCCAACTAGCTGAAACAGTGTTAATAAGCTACATTCAAATGAAACATTGAATAATACTAGCCTCATAAACATGGTTGAATTAAAAGAGCAATGAATGTGTTATTGATATTTCTTTCATGCATAGTATATTACATCTCAATAGGTTTTTATGCATTTTTCCTGACAGATGAAAAAAATGGTAGCAAAATATTCATTAAAGAGGAATGTTAGTTAATTTAGGATGCTGACAGCACTGAGGTTCTTTAACAATTGATTCACTGGCTTGCACATTACCACCAGTTTGTAATAAGCATGATTTCGTTGCTGACTTGTGAGACTTATGAGAAACGAACAACATAAAAGCAGAAGAAAATGGAATTCTTATGACATGATATAATTACTTGCACATATTATTAATGCCAGGTCCCCTTTAGTGAACTGATACTTTATGAAACTTTTTAAAAACTTGCTCAAAAAGCATGTTAGTTTCTCCAAGTCCTTAGAAATGCTACATTAGAAAGGTCGTGGATTCTTCTTTGGTATTTTCACTAACTTCTCCCTGACTGGTGATGATTATCCTGTTTTACCACAGACCTTTGCATACCTGAGAATACAGTATCTACATAACAAGCTGAAAAGCAACCATTATAGATGCTTCAAAAAACTGATTCTCAGTTTTATTGTCTAGGGGTTTCTGTGACACTCAGAAACACCACCAGCACTGAAGTTTATTCTTGGCTTCACAGAGAAAAAAGGGAACTAAAGCCTTATCACATTTTTACTTGGATAGATTTTATACAAAATGCTGAACTGAGCCATTTAACTATGCATTTTGTGATAGCCTGCTTTCTTAAACTCCTTTGCCTGCTAGACATAATCAGCACATAAATATCTTTCACTGTAAAATTAATCCCTTGTTTCTCTTGACCAAGAGGAAAGAGCATGTTTCAAATTATGTAAAACCAGATTTTTTGAAAATGAAACCAACAGCAATGAGGTGAAGAGAGTTTTTGTCAGTGAAAAACTTTTTCTCTCTTATTTTCTGGTGGTTATGCATGCAAATGCTTCTACATTTTTGCTACAAGAAAGCAAATTTGTTTACAACTGAATAAAAATTGCAGGGCATTGATTTTTTTTCTGACATTGCTGTTCTGATTATTATTTTGAGCAATAAAAATGAATGCAAAACAAATAAACAAACCACCTCCAGAACATCAAGGCAACATGCCAGTTTCCTTGCTGTTTCTATCCTGTATGGTCAATTACAGCAGCGCTCCTGTTCCGAGGCTCATCCTTGTTTATAAAACATCTCAGTACATACTGTAATGTTACCTTCATTTTTCCAAAGCCTTATGTTATTTTCATCACTAGTCAAGCCTTAGGGCATTATCACAAGCTGGAGAGGAGGCTGTAAGAACTGCAGTTGTACAAGACAGTACTTCAAGAATGCCCTAAATTGCTCTCTTAACTAAGAACAGCCCAACTTTGCCAGCTGCTGGCTGCAAAAATGGAAGGCTCAGGCCACTACAATGAGAAAAAATGTGCCTTTTGTCAGGAAAAGCATGCAAGCTGTAGAATACAAAAGCATTAGCAACAGACTGACGCCTACGTTTCAGCAGTAGTGTGAAATACATTTTCAAAAGCATTTCAAAATTTTATCCAGAGAAGGTAGAGTATATAATTGTATCTGATAGTGCTGGGTTTTCTCCTTGGTAATGAGTGGTAGCCACAACATTGGCATTCTTAGTCATCACTTTGGTTAGGATGGAAGGCTCTCTTTCAGCACATCAAACCTATATTTAAACAAGAGAAATTAATGAACACCAAGGCTGTGGTGCTTGAATTTATCTCCCCCTGCTGCTATTTCATCTCTGTTTAGTAACCTAGTAATCTTTCCAAAGTCCACAGAGATACAAATTCATTTTCATACTGGGTTACATCATAATGGAGTAAATTCAGAAAAAAAATCCAAGCTTCTGTTTATACTAATGCCAGCAGCCACATCAATCTAGTAATGCCATACAGAGCAAAAAGATAGATGATAGAATCTGATTGAGGATTACGTTGGAAGTTTCTTGCTGTTTCTATGGACATTGCTAATTTGTTAATTCTGTAATGGGCTGGATTTCGCATTCATGCAAGACAATCTCTACATCTTCTCTCTACACAAGGGAAATAAGGAGCTTAGTAACTCTCAAGTCTATTAATTGCTTTTTCTGGACTGCAGATACAATCAGTGCATAGGTGCAGAAACCATTCAAGATTATTCTCTGCCTTTCTGCAATCTATTTTGTCAAAGACAGTCAGGAAAACCAACAGGCTTCATAGCTGAGAGAGGCGTTTGGGCACTTGCAAAAAGCTGTGCAAGCTTCCTGGGTAGTTCTTTGTCCTTGTGTACCCAAAGCTTTACCACATTTGCTATAATACAGACTATGAGATTGCATTTATTATCAGTAAAATAATTAAGAGCATCAGACTTTTTAAAAAGGTCACTCAGGAAACATGTAAAACAACACAAATCCAGTACAAATATTTGTTATGGCTGCTCTGAACTGCTCTGTGATCCTAGCGTCAAGAGAAAAAGCTTGAAAGAATTTGTATTAATCACTCCAAATAATGTGAGTTCTTACAGACTGATGCTATTTAAAGTTAATACTAACATTATTCTCAGAAAAAAAGACCAAAACACATTACATCATTTTTTATCCATAGTATAATGCCAGTACTTTGACATGGATGAAAAAATATGTGCACCATTATTTAAGCTGCAAATTCTATGCTGCTATCATAAATAAATCTCCTACAGAGTATTCTTAATACATTTTTCCTTGCCTAGAATTGATTAAATATTCTGTACCACGATTAAAAATGTTCCATAGGTAATAGATTTTGATTGTTTTCCCAGTATCTTATAAGCATACATAAGAATAAGTACAAGTATCCTGACTCAAAATAATCTGGTCTGCCCTCTGACAAAGGAAAGATTTTCAGTGTATTTCCCTCTCTTTTATGTGGGGAACAATCTGAATTTGCTCTGTATACCCCTCTGAGATGACCACCAGTGGTACTGTGTGGAAGGAGAAACCAGACTTATGAAACCTTTTGCTTCCTAATGTTCTATTGGCATTAATTGCATTTACAATCAGTGTGTTTCATTTCTTAGCAAGTCCCTTCATGGCAATGACTTCCAAATATGTGTTAATCTGGGATGTGATAACACGAATGGAATGTCAGCTGGAGCAAACCCAAATATTACAATTTATTTGAAAGACCAAAGTTGTCAGGGAAAGAGGAGGCATTTTAATCTGAGAAGTCACCTCAGCAGTAGTATCTAATCCTCAAAAGAGATCTAGTCAATATTGCATCTGCAAATTTGAGCATGGCCAGAAGGTCAAAAAGAAGAAAAGAAGTACATTTCTGCAACTCTTTCCAAAAAAAGTAATTAAAAGAGCATCTTCTCTTCTTCTCATTACTCTTAGAGAGTACAAGGAAAATCAAAGTGTAAAAGGGTGCTGCAGAGAGTGTAGAAGCAGATGTAAATTTGAAGACAGTTTTGAGAAACAGAGACAGCAAGTAGAAATCTGATAATTAAGATTCTCTTATTACTACATTACGACATGCTCAAAATATATCATGCATATTGCCTTATTGTTTTTTGTTTATGTTCAGGTACCGAATCAGAGTAATGTCTGATAGACTGTCTCCTGAGACCACTTCCCCACTTGAGGTTTTGAGGCTATTTTTCAGGTTGTAGTCTACAATTTCTTTCCTTTCTCTATTTCCATCCTGTAGCAGCACTGTTGCATTTTGCTTTCACCAAAGTTATATGAGAAAACTAGAAGGAAGTTATAAAAGATAACAGATGTATGAACTTATTCTTGTTACACACTGGAAGGCAGTTCTGAAAATCACATATTGGTATACCATTTTCATTGATAATTGTTTCTTTGAATTTATCTTTTAGTTAAAAAAATTAAGAATGTATGAAAATTTTATGCATCTATGTGTATATAAATGGTACATGAGATCTTAATGAGAAAGAAGAGAAAAAAACATAGACATACAACAATAGTGGAATTTAGGTGAGGCAGTTTCTTTCTATATTCATCTTTTTTTTTTTTCCCAAAGAATTTAGAAGTTGAACAAACACTCATCAGCAAACTCTCAGCCCTTTGTGTTATTACAGTAAGTAGAAAGTAGTAGTATGCTACTATCATATGGCCTGGAGCAAATGATGAAATGTTCATGTGGGGTAACTGACACCTTTTTGAATAGTAGAACATAATTGCTGTCCTTCTGGGTCTTGTTTTGATTTTGTGTGGTTGGAGGTTTTTTTAACAGACTGGCTTCAAATACTTTAAAATACTGAAATAAAATTTCATCTCCCACACATTGAGTATGGGAGCATAAATTGACAATTCTTTGATACTATTTTCAAATGGGGTTTAGATGTAAAAAATTATTAGTCATTTGTAGTGTGTGCTTGAGGATCTGATTTTGAACAGTTGTTCGCCCACATGAGAATTTGTCACTATTTTTGTTAGTCTTATTCCATTAAATAATATTTTCATGTTGGAGATTGAATTTCAGTCTATACTGTGTCTAGTCCCATGAGAAGAACAATTAAATGGCAGTGGGATAAATGATTTTCCAAGGCCTCAAAAAACTGCACAAATACCTGGAGGAAACAGAAAGTTGGGTTTGCCAAAACAGTGACTTATAAATACTGTTGTTGCTATTTCTAGATGAGGGGAAGGAAGAGGCTTCATTTTAGACTGAGACCAAGACTCAAAAGAGGATCAAATCACTTGTTAGATGCAAATAGATTTCAGTGGCCTTTTGCTTCCCAAAACTGCTCTCTCACCCAAAAAGTGTCAAGATCATGATGTCAAGAAAAGGATTAAGGGATTTTGCAGATAATCAGAATTTGAATCAACAACTGAAATCAGAAGTTAGCAGAGTTCCAGCTGGAAAAATTATACCATATTTAGCAGTGAGACACTGAGGGTGAATATAATGGAACATGATGAATTCTTCATTACCTTCAGTTAGGATTGATGTCCTTCTAAAAGATTCACTCAGACAAGGATTTTACAAGTCAGATGTAGCAATGACTTTGAGCAATTCAATATTAATATTATCTAAGAGGTCAAATAGAAATTTAAAATATTTCTCTGACTTTGAATTCTATGAATATTATTAATATATATAGCAGAAAATCTAACACATGTAACAGGATATTTATGAATGAGTAAAAGACAAAATCAACTTCTGCTCTAAAGAAACCAATTTTTTGTTTTATACTTGCCCCTAAAAAGAAAACAAAATAAATTAAATAATTATATTGGATAATTGTAATTAATGTTGTAAAACAGGTATATGCTAAAAATCTCTATACAAATAATGATTGCAATAAACATGGTTAGTGGTTATAAAAGAAAGTGTCTGACAAGCTTGTTGCATCACCTGTTTTAGAATATATGTAGAGAACAGCAGAAGTAACTGGAAATTAATTTATCAAATGGCATCTGTTTAAGCTATCTTCTCACTTGAAAATGCTGAGGGACAGGTGAACTGTTCAGATGATGCAAGTCACACCCAAACCTTGCTGAGGTGTAAGGATCCTTAAAAAACGCTTTGAATCAAGCTTCAGGTAAAGGCAGCACATACATTACATTTTCCATCTGGAGGATGTGATCAAAATGGGTCTATAAAAAAAAAAATTTTCAACCTCTAAGTGTTTTCACTGTGGTCACAGCTGGAAGCTGGGCTGTGGTTTTGTAGGCCAAGCTTTTACACTTTTTGCTGATAACTATTAGAAGTATGTGGAGTGCTGACAGGTTCTTTTCAGGCACTGACCTAGATTTAGCCTGATTCAGTTCAAAGGCCTTTTTTTGTAGGGAGAAAACCCTGTCCTTCCTTATATTCTGTCTAATTTATGCAACTCGTTTACTCTAGAAGACTCTACAGCCTGTAGTACACAAAGACAATTCAAAGCATCAAGGGAATACACTAAATATGAACGTAACCCTGTTTTATCATCTCTGTGTCTGACAGCAACAAAGATTATTCTATAGCATGGTAAAATTGTGATTCCCATGAACTGTTCCCAAAGGGCAGGCATCAATCAAAGTTTCAATCTCATTATGGATTGGAGAGCTTTTATCTCCTTTGACAAGTTCAAGTTCAGGAGGATGACTTTGACCTTCTCAAAGTACCTCTAAATTCACAGAAATTGGTGTCTTTGCTGTGGGCACCTATGCATGTATATAAGCAGAAAAGCTTACAGAAGTTTTCTAATGTATTCACCATAGGCTTAGTTTTCACTTTTCCATTCCTTATAAAATTCCTTTTCACGTAAAGAGAAGCTGGGCATTTACCACTTCTCTCATCTTAATAATTTTCTTTTAAAAGTTTATCTATTCTAAAAATACCAAGACTACATTCCAATGAGTATCTTTCTACCTAAATCTTTTCATCCTTACAAAAAAAAAAAACCCAAACCTATGTTTTTCTTACTAAAACAGCTGTGCTCAACCTCAGCTGACCTAAAAATACGAAGATTGCACCAGTAACACAGGGAGTTTGTGCCATTCTGTACATTCTGCACTTTCCAAAAGTTATTAATTCCTGTAATAAAATCTGTATTTTATTTTGTTAATACTTAAACTCTCCAGAGTTCCTGTTTCTTGAATTCTGCTTGTCACACTGCCAATTTGTAGAGTTTCTTTAAATCTTTTTGAATCCTGTCCTTTCTAGCTATAAGTAATATAAACAGCACCTACATCTTCAACCAACTTAATTAGTGTGAAATACATTCTGACTTCTCAGATTGTCATCAATGGCAAAAATAAACAGTGAAAATGAGGGCAGAGGAATTATTGATGTGTAATTTGTAAATATGTAACTGAACTGCTAAATCTGTGGTTTTCTTTTGTGGTCAGTAGTGAGCAAGAAGACAGTTCAAAGTGCCTAGAGGTGGCTTCTTTTTTGAATTTCTTACTGAAGGCTGACTATGTAGGGAGCCTAAAAATGAGATTTGTCTGACCAAATGCAGATATGAAGAGCTGTGCTGGTCACTTGAGGCTTCTTTTCAAGGTCAGTGGGAAAAGGAGGGAGAAAATCTTCTTTGAACTGCATGTCTGTAATAGGTCTAATGAATCACTTTATGCTTCTCCCATTGACCTTAAAAAGAAGCCTCAAATTACTTTCTTAAGTGCATATGCTTATGTTGTAAATGCCAGAAGTTGGTGAGATGAATTCCACACTAACCTCCTAATTTAGATTATTATATTTAGGTAGCAACTTCATGCATAGCTCCAGGCTATCCAGTAATTAAACTTTTTTTTCAAGTACTGGAGAGTGTATTATTTCATTATCTCCCAGTTTATGTTCAGTCTACAGGCAGCAAAAAGAATTTAGCAGATATATTTGACCCCCAGACTTTCCTCCCCTTCTCCTTCCATGCCTGTAGCTCCCACTCCATATCCACTTCAGACAGGCATCCAAATTCATGTAGTAAAAGTCTTTAATTTGCAATGTCATGTGGGCAGAGCCACCTCTTCTAGTGAGGCCCCTATGATCCCAGCCCTCAGCAGGACCATTAGTTCTTTCTGAACAGTTGGCTCTGGGATACTGGACAAAGTTTTTGGATGCAACAGGAAAATTTTAGTTCATAAAAAGTGTGTAACTATTACGATTATACATTCCTTTGCTTGGAAACAAGGGAGATCCTTGGAGACATTTGGCTGAGGTGGCTGCCAGAGAGTTGTTCACAGTAATTTATGCAATTGGCTGATCACCCAGACACTGGTGGTGGTGAACAAAATAGTAACAGAAGCAGAGAGGTATCTGACATGAACATTAAGAGAGAATGTGTCATCCTTTCCTTGCAGAGTTCTGTCTCAGCTCAGAATCTGTAAATTTTGGCTTAAATCTCCTTGCAGTGCATAGCTGGGACAGCAGCAAACTGAACAAAATTAAATCCAAGTTGGAATAAATGCAAACAATTTATTTTTCTTATACACTTAAAATAATATACTTCTAACATTGTCAAAGAATTTTTACAAATAAGAGGTCACTGTTTATCAATACAACTTATGGTGGCTCCTGTTTGGCAATAATTATCAACAAACTCTTCATTGATTTTAATTCTTTTTTCTTTTTTTAATTCATAATGGTCTACAAAAAGACTATTTTCTTGTTAATAGAACTGCCTCTTAAAAAACAAGACTGTAAACAAAATATATACCTATGACTCTTAAACCGTCAACGCTTCTAAAATAATGTGAGTTTTTGCCCGATTAGGATTTTACATAAGCACAATAAAAATAATGGCAATAACAAACAAACTCTTCATCTGTCTGAAGGAAACATGTTTCCTGCATCAGCTGGCAGCACACTTAGGAGGAAGACACACTCTTTGTAGCTGTGAAAGGGAAAAATGAAAGTGCAACTCGTACTACTGCTACTCCACTGCCATCATACCAGAGCCCTCCAAGCAAGGGGAGGGCAATCCATGCATGTATCACGGTACCTTTTGGGGTTGTACCTTCTAGTTGTACTGGCAATGAAACCCCATGGAGCAGTGGCAGCAAAGCACTTCCAGAGAGGAGCAGGAAGGGCTGCAAAACTGTAGCTACTCTGCATACTAAGCTCCCACCCAGCAATAACCCACATCTCATTGACACAGGGAAGTCAAACTGTTTCTTTCACTGAATAAAAAATATTCTACCAGGATAATGTGAGAACTGGAGTCATTGTAAGGGAGGGAAGTTTTAAACCTGTTTGTGAATGCAGTGATAAACTGCAGCTGTTGCTTTGGGCCACATCTTTTAAAGAGCTAGTGGGGCTACTTCTGCAGGAATATAAGCAGCTCAGAAAATGCCTTACTTCAAGACACAGGAAGAGGGTAAGGGTGACGTACACACCAGGGGGCTGTAGAGATACATTGTGCCTTGAGTAGCTGAAGGACTTGAGGTGAAGGTCTTAGTTTGGGGAAGGAGAGCAGAGATGTTCAATAGACATAGGGAATTATCAATGACTATGGACTATGGAGTGGAAACTTGGAGGAAAATGCTTAAAGAGAGAGAAGATAATATACGGGGATGGTGGATTAACAGGCAGAGTCTGCACTGGGGCTAGAGGATATGTATAAATATAAGTGTACATACATGTGTATATTTTTTTCTTAAGTTTTCTATAGAATTTCATTTTCTTTTACTGGGTTTGTCAACAGTTGTTAAAACCATTCAACAACATGAATACACCCTACTGAGTGTGATAAATAAGCTGTACTTACATTCAGGCTTATTTTTCTCACAAGTTAAACATTGTATCACGTCTCCTTTTTAATTACTACCCCTACTGAAAGATGCTGGCCTGATTTACAGAGTAGTACAGCAAAAGTAAGATTACACAGACTTCATAATGAGCTATAAACACCTATGAAAATGAGGCCAACTTTATACTTGGGTATTGCACAACCCAGAGCTAATGAAGCAGCCACACTGCTGAACATCTTCTGTATAAAACATTCATAATGTAAAGTACATACCTCAGTGTGGCTGGTACTTTGAGAGTTTGTTGGTTTTTTTAGTCACCTACTTTCCCTTGAGCTTTGAAATATCAATGAGCACAAAAAGACGGCCAAAGACAATGATTTGATTTTTGCTGACTATAAGCATGAAACTGTTTTATTTTGTACAATCTTTAGTCTATTAATGTATTTCAATACCAAAATATTGTAACAATTTGCTAAAACACAAGTCATGAAGATAGGAAAAATTCCTATATATATATATAAATATAAATATAAATATATATATATATATAAAATACAAAATATGCCTGACAGGAAAGCTAGGTTCTTTCTAGGTTTTAAGGTTTTTATTTTGATTTTTAATGCTGAAAAAAGTTAATATGTATTTTACAAATTTCATACCTTCAGGTGTCATAATGAAGCCTGTTCTGCTTACTTCTGAAGTCAGGATGTGGCTTATATTGTGAACCTTGCTAACCTGCCATTTCAGCATGCTTAAATTCCTGTAGGGCTTGTGCAGCTTCAGCACAACTTTTTCTTCGCATGCATTTTCAAAACTAACATCTTAGAAGAAGTACTGAAAATACGACTTTGACCAATATTCAATCCTACTGAAAAATATCTGAATTCTTCTGAAGTTTATGAACTTAAGGCTATACTCTGGCTAAATTTGTCCCATTGTTCTTGTAGAAACAAAGGTGATTTTGGTAGCAAACATGTAAGAAGCTATTCGGAGCTTATAGTTCTGGTTTAGTGTTTGAAAGCCTTATTCTTCATGAAATGCTTGTTGATCTATATTGAAGAACTACAATTTTAGAGTAAAAATTCCCAAATATTCTGTAATTATAGTATTTGAGGGACAAGAATTTTTTTTTTCAGAATCTAATGCAGTGCTGCTTGCAAGTTCCTTGAGAAGTGTAGCAAGGGATTTAAAAATGTGGTTGCAGTCCATGCATGCCCAGGAGAACTTATGCTGAGAAATTATTAGAGACTATTCCTGTAATGTAATGACCTCCCTGAAATTGGCCATGAATGTATTAACTGCTGTACCTCCTCTCCACTAAATTCAAACCATTACAAAGCACTGATAGATTAAAGTGTTAGAAAATAATTAAACCATAATTGCACAATGAAAAATAACTACTGGAATGGTGAAGAAAAGAATAAACTTACCAGAATATTAATTTATTATTTTTTAAATACAACATAGCAATGTAATCCACTGGACTACAGCATCTTTTCTGGCACCAATGGGAATTTACAGAAGATTTAACAATTTTCTTGTTCAATACTGTCAATTAGACTATGAGATGTACATTTTTTTAAAAAAGTCTAAAAACATGGAGCCTTGGAGTTTGGATAAAACTAATCTCTATCATTCATATCAACATCTTTACATGTTGCAAGATTTTATGCAAATCAGGCTGTATTTACATCCTCAAAAAACCAAAAAAATTAGACAGCACTTCGAGCCTGATTATTTGCAACAAAGGACCTGATTATGTAAAGAATTGAGCATAAATCACAGGAGCCTAAGAAGGGGCATTTTATCTGCACCCAGCTTCCAAAACATAGAAACATGGTATAATCTAAATTGTGATTCTTTTGCAGCAGCCTGGACTAGTGGAAGGTGTCCGTGCCCATGGCACGGGGTTTGGACCTAGATGATCTTTAAGGTCCCTTCCAAACCAAGCCATTCTGTGATTTTATGATTCCATGGTCTGTAGAAAAATATGCCTAGAATCTTTCTGTTTTAAAAAATTACCAAGACTTGTGTTTCTCTTTTGAGTAAACCTTGGTCTTCTGATTAACCTCAAAGTGCTGGCAGAATCCAACACTTGCCCTTCAACAAAAATGACCCAATTGCATTAGGTATTTTTAAACTGAAGATTACCCATACAGAAAGGATCAGGCTGNAAGAGGGTAAGGGTGACGTACACACCAGGGGGCTGTAGAGATACATTGTGCCTTGAGTAGCTGAAGGACTTGAGGTGAAGGTCTTAGTTTGGGGAAGGAGAGCAGAGATGTTCAATAGACATAGGGAATTATCAATGACTATGGACTATGGAGTGGAAACTTGGAGGAAAATGCTTAAAGAGAGAGAAGATAATATACGGGGATGGTGGATTAACAGGCAGAGTCTGCACTGGGGCTAGAGGATATGTATAAATATAAGTGTACATACATGTGTATATTTTTTTCTTAAGTTTTCTATAGAATTTCATTTTCTTTTACTGGGTTTGTCAACAGTTGTTAAAACCATTCAACAACATGAATACACCCTACTGAGTGTGATAAATAAGCTGTACTTACATTCAGGCTTATTTTTCTCACAAGTTAAACATTGTATCACGTCTCCTTTTTAATTACTACCCCTACTGAAAGATGCTGGCCTGATTTACAGAGTAGTACAGCAAAAGTAAGATTACACAGACTTCATAATGAGCTATAAACACCTATGAAAATGAGGCCAACTTTATACTTGGGTATTGCACAACCCAGAGCTAATGAAGCAGCCACACTGCTGAACATCTTCTGTATAAAACATTCATAATGTAAAGTACATACCTCAGTGTGGCTGGTACTTTGAGAGTTTGTTGGTTTTTTTAGTCACCTACTTTCCCTTGAGCTTTGAAATATCAATGAGCACAAAAAGACGGCCAAAGACAATGATTTGATTTTTGCTGACTATAAGCATGAAACTGTTTTATTTTGTACAATCTTTAGTCTATTAATGTATTTCAATACCAAAATATTGTAACAATTTGCTAAAACACAAGTCATGAAGATAGGAAAAATTCCTATATATATATATAAATATAAATATAAATATATATATATATATAAAATACAAAATATGCCTGACAGGAAAGCTAGGTTCTTTCTAGGTTTTAAGGTTTTTATTTTGATTTTTAATGCTGAAAAAAGTTAATATGTATTTTACAAATTTCATACCTTCAGGTGTCATAATGAAGCCTGTTCTGCTTACTTCTGAAGTCAGGATGTGGCTTATATTGTGAACCTTGCTAACCTGCCATTTCAGCATGCTTAAATTCCTGTAGGGCTTGTGCAGCTTCAGCACAACTTTTTCTTCGCATGCATTTTCAAAACTAACATCTTAGAAGAAGTACTGAAAATACGACTTTGACCAATATTCAATCCTACTGAAAAATATCTGAATTCTTCTGAAGTTTATGAACTTAAGGCTATACTCTGGCTAAATTTGTCCCATTGTTCTTGTAGAAACAAAGGTGATTTTGGTAGCAAACATGTAAGAAGCTATTCGGAGCTTATAGTTCTGGTTTAGTGTTTGAAAGCCTTATTCTTCATGAAATGCTTGTTGATCTATATTGAAGAACTACAATTTTAGAGTAAAAATTCCCAAATATTCTGTAATTATAGTATTTGAGGGACAAGAATTTTTTTTTTCAGAATCTAATGCAGTGCTGCTTGCAAGTTCCTTGAGAAGTGTAGCAAGGGATTTAAAAATGTGGTTGCAGTCCATGCATGCCCAGGAGAACTTATGCTGAGAAATTATTAGAGACTATTCCTGTAATGTAATGACCTCCCTGAAATTGGCCATGAATGTATTAACTGCTGTACCTCCTCTCCACTAAATTCAAACCATTACAAAGCACTGATAGATTAAAGTGTTAGAAAATAATTAAACCATAATTGCACAATGAAAAATAACTACTGGAATGGTGAAGAAAAGAATAAACTTACCAGAATATTAATTTATTATTTTTTAAATACAACATAGCAATGTAATCCACTGGACTACAGCATCTTTTCTGGCACCAATGGGAATTTACAGAAGATTTAACAATTTTCTTGTTCAATACTGTCAATTAGACTATGAGATGTACATTTTTTTAAAAAAGTCTAAAAACATGGAGCCTTGGAGTTTGGATAAAACTAATCTCTATCATTCATATCAACATCTTTACATGTTGCAAGATTTTATGCAAATCAGGCTGTATTTACATCCTCAAAAAACCAAAAAAATTAGACAGCACTTCGAGCCTGATTATTTGCAACAAAGGACCTGATTATGTAAAGAATTGAGCATAAATCACAGGAGCCTAAGAAGGGGCATTTTATCTGCACCCAGCTTCCAAAACATAGAAACATGGTATAATCTAAATTGTGATTCTTTTGCAGCAGCCTGGACTAGTGGAAGGTGTCCGTGCCCATGGCACGGGGTTTGGACCTAGATGATCTTTAAGGTCCCTTCCAAACCAAGCCATTCTGTGATTTTATGATTCCATGGTCTGTAGAAAAATATGCCTAGAATCTTTCTGTTTTAAAAAATTACCAAGACTTGTGTTTCTCTTTTGAGTAAACCTTGGTCTTCTGATTAACCTCAAAGTGCTGGCAGAATCCAACACTTGCCCTTCAACAAAAATGACCCAATTGCATTAGGTATTTTTAAACTGAAGATTACCCATACAGAAAGGATCAGGCTGAAATGTTTTGATTGCATCAATTATCTTAAGTAATTAATTAAAATGTCACAACACTGAGAGATGATGCTCCCTAGAGTTCATGTATATGTGATCTTGGTTGTTTTAATGTTTATTTTGTATCACCCATAATCATTCTACTCAGACAATATGCTTCTCTGTGTATGTAAGGAGAACAATGAAAAATATTATAACATTTATTATATAAATAATATAATACATATATATTATATAAATAATATAATACATATATGGCCATTTCATGGCCGTTTCAGGCCATGTAAATGTGAAAAACTTGAGCGCAGATCTGAAAGCGTATTTTTTTTATCTTTTATTTTCATTTTTTATGGAATTAAAAATATACTCAATAAATCTCTGAAAAGACATGGACTACGTGATAATGTAATCTCTCACTCTGCTTTATATTTACCAGTAATCATAAAGAATGTGTTTTAATTGGTTATTCAGTGCTCCAATAATTATCTCAGAACTAGCGCTTATTTGTGTTTTAGTATAAGCTTTAGAGGACAAAAGGAAAAAAAAAGTGGCATCTTGATTTCCTGGTCTCCAAAAAAAGTCAGACATAAACTATGCAAAGTATGACTTAAAGATATATTAAGTAAATTGAAACCCAGTAGCAGGTTTGGAAGAGCAGTGCTAACTTAGATACAAAGGTCACCAGGCACCAGAGACACTAAGGGATTGTGAGGATTTGATATTTTCAATCAAAATATGTCACAATTATACAATGCATAACTATTTTTCTGAGAAATATTTTTGAAAACAACATCATTAGCCTAGTAGATGAAAGCACAGGAATATTCAAAGACTGGAAGATAAAGCTGGATGACATTAAGCACAAAATTACTTATTTTCAATAGTCAAAATAGGTAATGGTTGGAGCTCATTCAGAAGTCATGGTTTAGAATTCACATTCAAGAAATATTATGTAGAAATTAATATGTTGAATGTGGAGCTCTTGAAATGCAGAAGAGAGAGGAGAAACAATTGTGAAGGTGTGCAAAGGTTCTGGTGTTGAATCAGAAGGCTAAGAGAGAATTCAGAATATTTACCGCATGAGTTTGCTGCAGAACTTAGAAAATATGGGTAGAAAAAGGAACATTTAAGGAATTTCTTCACTGTCTTCAGAGCAGAATATAATTCTGTATGTGTGAGATAAAAGGAAGGACCAAGAAAAAGCTAAAGAAGAAGGTGGAAAAATGCCAAGCTCACAGCTGTGGTGCTTCATTGCAAATCAATGATTAATTCCTAATAATACAACTTGAAGACACAAAGTTGTGATTGAGACTCAGTTTCCTAGACTTGTACTCTTTGCACTCAGCAAAACTAAGGGTAATTATTTATTGGGCATATTTTCAGAAAAACCAACATCAATTTTAGCTACTTTGCACCAAGGATTTAACTTGTGCTGTCTAGTCATTAAAGATGCCTGTCAAAGCATAATATCATTGTCTAGAAACAAGTCCACCACTAACCAGAACCTTATCTGCATGATTCAAACTCTGCCAGGTAGAAAAATTAGGCTGAGCAGTCCTTGATTGTCCCTTGCTTCACAAGCCTTACTAGAACAATCTTGATTTTAAGAAATTAAGACTTTATTATATCATTTCTATAGTTACTAAGGAATAATAATTACTAATTATTATTATTACTAATAATTTTCACAGTTATATATATAAATACATAAATACTGATACATGAGCACATATAAACCAATCATATTTAATGAATTATAAGACTGAGTATATTATTTTTGTGTTTCAAGGTTTTTGCTTTTATTTTTACTATAAATGTAAATCCTAAAATTATTTTCATTTGAAAATCCTTGGCATAAATTGAAACAATGATAGTCTGTTTCACATTAGCATTTCTTATTTTTTTAAAAGCATAAGTCTGGAAGTGAAAGTAAGTGAAATTCCCACCTCTTTCACTTTTCTCACTCTTCTTCAAAGTCAGACCAAAGACTGACCCATCTTTATGTGTGAGTCATACTTTAAGCAGTTCTCTGACTCCCCAGTGACTCTCTGGCTCTTTCCATACTTTTAGAGAAGATGGGCAATGCAAGAGAGATTTATTTCACCACAGAATGATGAGAAACACAATGACTGCACAAATTTACGATCTTCTGTGAAGCGAGATAGCACTGTTGGGAACAGTGTCACCAGATATGTGATAAAATGTGTAGTCTGGATAGGTTTGGGTTTTTAAAAAATAAATACTGCACAAACATGAACATATATAATGTAGATCCCTGTATTTGTAATATCTGGTTATAAATGTATGTGAAATAAGTAAAAAGCTCAGCACACCTAAATTTGCTTTAATAATTCATCCACATTAATGAAATCTTGGAGACTTTACATCATCATTTAACTACAAAGAATGCAGAATTTTTATCTTAGATGGGGCAAAGAAACCATAACTGATGAAAAAAACTTCTAGTAGAACTAAAGCGAGATGACACTACGTATGCAACTTTTATCTCTAAAAGCAGAAGAGACTTGCTTTCCAACAATAGAAGGAAGGAACTAGAAGAAACCAGAGTAGCTAGTCAAAAACAGGTGAACTTTTTGATTTCCATGATCTTTAATTCATACAGGTAGTACATATTTGATGATAAAAAAACACAGACATAGCGTAAATAATGTTAGAATAAAATTTCATTCTATTTTATAGGTAAGTCAATATATCAATATTATTAGTGTGATTCTAGGCAATTACAAGCAAGTCTAAGCCTCTCATAAAACATGGATCCATGTTATCTGTTGTAAATTATATTTTTATTACCAAGGGAGAAGATTTGGAAAGTTGCTTTATTTAAGAATAAAAGTAGATCCCAAGTTTCAGAAAACAATAAGCATTGCTTTATTGCCATCTTACGTCATCCTAACCTGTCAAAATTACCATAAAGAGCATTTGAGGTTTTTATCATTCAAATGTGCACTTGTTATAGTCATAGAGCACCATGTGGCCACTCTGCACCCAATGAACCTTTTGCACTTAAAGTGCAAATTTTGTTTTATTTTATAAAGCAAAATGCTTCTTTGGTTGAATTCAAAACTGTTTGCTGGAAAACTGGGAAAACTGCTGTCAGGGAATCTAGAGTATTTAGTTACATATATGTGAGATAAAAGAAAGAAGAAGAGCAAGAATTCTGACTTAACTAGAAGGACCTTACCACCTATGAATGGAGAATGTCTAATATGAATTTAATTCTCAGAGCTGAGTACTAAGGGAGATACAGGGAAATAAATGAACTAACAGCTCAAAAGCCAACACCAACAAAATGCTAAGTTTTAACTTGGAGATAATCAGGTTACCTTAAACATGTGGAAGAGTCAGTGATCTTATCAGTTCATTCTACTGCTGTCTCTAATATGTGGAAATAATACCTTGAATAAGATGATTTTGACCTCTCTGTGCGAATTGCCTTGAGTATTAAATAACTATCCATTCAGTAGTATTGTTACAGGTACCCTGAATGTACTGATAGCCATCAGCAGGTAAGGGCTTAGAAAAGACAATCTGAGCATTGCAAATGACAGCACTGCAATTTTGCTCAGAAAAAAAAGGCTGAGTAGAGCTTGCAAAAGGGTTATTTATCTCTGACAAACATTAGCTAATTTTAATTTCATTCATCCAGCATGGGCCTTTTGATACTAGAAAACTCTTAGAAGATAATGAAGATTAATAAAACTCACAGCACACTGTTGCAGTTTCCTGCCAATGAAGTCCTGTCAGAAGTCTTGTGGCATAATATTGGTCTCACACAAAGAGGTTTTGGACTGTCAAAGCAAGCCAGAAAAAAATCTTTTTCAGGAAAATCTGAAAATCACTGATGCTATTGAAATGACGTGTATTATAGAAAATTGACTTAACAATAAAATTGAATTAATTTTTTTAAACATTACTTACACTAATTACTGTGGGTTTTCGTTATCAAAAAGAAACCAATATATTTGACCTCAGATTAATGAAGATGAAAAATAAGAATGACAAAAAAAAAATGTACTCAGAAAGAACAGTTTTTCCTCTCCTATATACTCTTTCACTTAAAAGCAGGCTTTAAAGATTTCATGTGGAGTACAGTCACATGGATACTTACTTCTCAAAGCAAAAATAAAAATTAAAATTGCAAAATTATATTACAGTTACATAAAAGAGATTTCACAACAGCTCTGGAAAGTTGTCTCTTAATGTTCCCACTAGGTATTACTCAGCAGCACACAAAATTGTGCTTTGGTATTTAAAAAGGCAATGATTAAGTGATATCCTTTGTATTAAATAGCTTACCAAAAGGTAGTGGTGCAATTGTTTCTTCTGGTCAAAAAACAGTGCAATTGTTTCTTCTGGCCACAACGTTTGTATGGAAGTCCATATATTTTCACAACGCTTGATTGGGGTGCCCTCTGTATGTAATGTAAATATAGAAGAAAGATTATCCTCTCAGAAAGAGAATATACCAAAAAAAGCATTTTGAATTTAGCTGGTATTGTCATCTATGTGTAGAACTCTAAGTATTCACTATTTTGACACATGCAAAATGAAATGGTAAAGGGAGTTAAATAAATTCTTAAGCAATAGAAAAGTTAAATGAAACCGTGAATGATTCTGAATTTGGTCATAAAATTGTAAATAATATTTTAGCTAACTTCCAATAATTACCTCCGTCCTATATGGCACCTTCTTTCATGAGTTGTATTCTCCAGTTCTAAGTATGTGGAAGAATTTATTTATGTACAAAATCTGGGCATTATTAAATCTGGAAAGTTGATTTTTAAAGCCAGAAACAAATTCAAATTATTTCAAAAATTAAAGTTAACTTCCATGAGGTATTTGTTCATACTATAAACAGAATAAGATGTTGCTTTAGAATGTCTCGTAACTAAAAAAACACAGACTGAAGGTGGATACTGATTTGGTTGACTTTAACATGAAGACACTTTCAGATATTCTGTTTCATAAAACAATGAAAGCCAGGAGAGGCTCCATCAGAACCAAGGGATTCACAGTTGCACAAAAGTGATTTGAAAAGAGAATACAGACCATTACCTCTTTGGCATCTTTCCAGACACAATTTTTATCCCAGCACTGTGTGGATTATTTTATTCTAGGCAGAGGCTCAATATATGTTATAGATTCAGAGATCCTCTTCTATGCTTACAATATATATTCACAAGATGCAGAAGAAAGAAAATAATAGCAGTGTAAGTACAGGAATAACTTGCCACTGGCAAAGTTTTCTATCATGTATGAGACAGCTGCTCTTTCTGTCTTTGTGCTTCCTTGTCTCAATTAGAACTGCTTGCTCTCTTCTTCCTGTCTTCAATTGCCTATTTCACATTTTCACATTTGTTCGTGTAAATTGACTGTCATTGCAAAGTCTCTCAGCTTACATTGGGCCTGTTTACACTCACCTGCTGCTTTTGAAGTAAATCCCCTCTTCATGCTCTATGTATCGTTTTGGTTCACATCACAGAGGAGCTGTATTATGTACCAGAGACTTTCTGTATGAAACTTGACTGCAAGATGCCTTTCAACAATGCCCCCTGCACTGGTCACTGCATCATCTGCACCAACTGCTCCTCCCTACACACCCACTCCTGTTGGATTGCACTACTCGCTAATACCTGCAGTTGTATGCAACCAGCAACAAGCCAAATGTTATCTCTTGCTTGCCAAAATAATAATTGCCTTCAATTTTGATGTGTCTTTGGGCACATAGCTGAATTCTTTTTGCAATAAAAGGATGTGAGGAAGAATGCAGCCTCTTGACATGGGAGTTGGAGAGAAGGCTGCTTGGGAGTATATTGTGAGATAGCAACAGATCTGTCATCCAATTTATCATGACAAACGCATGAGGAGCAAAACATGCAATATGTGCATTATATCAGTGATGGGGTGGGCAAGGTGAATAAGTGAAGCCTATTATTACCTGGGAATACTTCCATATGTCCGTCCTATCCCTATAAAAAGCTCACCTCACCTGCCTTTTACATTTTTGCTAAGAGTCCTCAAAATGATCTAGTAGTAATAGCATTGGGGTGGTGATCTCCTATATGACCAAACAAAGCACAGTATCTATGCTTATTCCCAATAGTAATTTTGAAGGACGGTGGAAGATGGGGATCCTTCCCAATTGTGATTGACATGTTAGAATAAAGAGAATGAAATGACCATATGTTTTATGATCCTGATTGAAGAGATTGTCATCAAGTCATGTATCTGTCTAGCCAGTTAATGACTAATCCAAGCCTCTTCTGTTATACTGTTAATTTCCTGTGCTGAACAGTTTTTCTCCAAGATTACAGTGAGCTTGGGATTTCAGCATTATTTCTGAGGCTGGTGTGTTTATACTGAGTCACCCATCCATCCTGATGCCCTCACCTTTCTTGGAGTTTCTTTTTAGTAGAAGTTTTATTTTCTTTTCACTTGCTTGAAGAGTCAGATGAGGCTTTGGACTAGTTTCAAGGATGCTAGCAAATGCTGCAGGGTCAGCTGGAGTGATTAGAGGTTGGTTCTGGGGAGCAGCAGAGCTATCTAAGTGATAGAGATCTCCAGGTTGAACCAGAGAACTCCAGGTTGAGCTCATCTGAAACTTGAAAGTTCGGTGCTTAGAATAAGACTCATGTCTACCCTCACTCCTTCAGTGGCCTCAGCTCAGGTTTCAGGCACTCCCTGAAGAGAGATCATACTGAGGGTAGGCCCTTGCACTGGGATACCGTCAGCATCAATGTGCAGCTGTGCCTGAGCTAATACATCACCTATAGCTTGAATTCCATAGACAAAATAAAACTTGTAAGAGAGGAAGAAAGCCATCAGAGTATGTATCAGGTATATCTGGTTAGTACTGAGACCAAAGGAGGCCAAAAGCTACTTACAGCTAACTACCAACACTTTCACTTCACCCCCTTCAAGCCCAAGATACCATTTTTAGTTATCATTAAAAAATAACACCAGAGCTACCTCTATCTTACTGCTCCTAAACATGCTGCTTTCCCTCTATTCCAGTTCTCCTGTGCATTAAATTCTCATCTTCCTGCAGCTGTCTGCAACTCTCTTTGCAGATTGACTCACCTGCCTCCTTTAAAACCTGATTCAATCCCATGAGCACACCTCGCTGTGACCTTTTACAGCTAGCTTCCACTTTGCTCCCAGCTTGATTAATTTTGCCTAGTTTTCCTCCTTCTGTGCTCTTATTTGCACATCTCTCTTATACAATCTATTTGGCTTTGTCCTCTCTTTACCTTTGTCTCTCTCTTCAGTTCTCTTCCTACTGCCTTCTATTTACACTCTTTCAAAAGGACTAGGGCTCCAAAAATTCTTTTTTCCTTCTAACACAGCCCTTTTCCTGTCCTCTTTTGCAAAGCCTTACTATAGCAGATTTCTCTCACAGTGACCTTTTGTTTTCCAAAGCGTTAGTCTGCAAAACTGCTCAGCAGTGAAACCTTCAGGATGCATGCAATGGTGAAATGAAAAGAATCAAATCTGAGTGCTTGACCCCTGGCTGCGTGCAATGTTCAGTTGTTCCTTCTCCCCCAGGCTTTGCCTGGATGGTTCAGACCAGTTTTCTCCAAAGCACCCTCACGTCATCTGGGGATGATTCACATCAAGGATCACACAAAAAAAGAGTGAACATAAGACTGCAAATTTGTTGGCTCTTTCCACCCTGTACAATTCTTTACCACCCCATCCTCAATAACCGGAGAACCTCAGGGCCTGTCGTAAACGACATCAGTGCCAGCTGATAAAAATGTTTTGGTGTAATGTAGAACATTCCTCACATTATTTCAAGCACTTTGAACATAAAGGCAATTGTGTTTTCAGACTACAGGTATACCATGTAAGCCATGTGATAAATAGCTGCCCTGCTATAGAAGGAACCAGCCAGAAGCAATATAGGCGCACAAATTGGCTTTAGGGACAAGAATATTTTTCTGAATTTTTTTTATTTCACTTTATAGATACTTTTTATTATTGTTTTTATTATTTGTCCCTCTACGGAGTGAGCTAGGCACATATGACTCACAGTGCTTTACAGACATGATCTAATCTACCATGATGATACCTTCTCCATTATCACACTTATGGCTCCTCAGAGCTGCAACTGATCTCAAGACAGACATTTTGTCCTTTCATTCAAGACTTTTTCTGTCAAGTTACTCCATGCTACATTCATGCTCAAACATACATACACAGCCTATGAGTGAAAGAACTGCTGAATTTTCCGGGAGCCCAATTTCCATTTAGGCTTTCTTCTGGAACTGAAAGCAGTAATAACTGGATGCTGCTGCTTCATACCTGTGCCCACAATATACCTCTCTCCTGGTTTTTTTAGGTCATGGTCTTTCTCTAAGATCCACATAGTATTGCAGGACTGTCCAGTTTATTACAAACTGGATGCCAAGTTGTATTCTGAGAGTTCACTCATTGACCAGATGGCAAATAAATCATTAGAGGTTATGTCAAGTATTAATGGAAAAAGAGAGACCAAGTGGAATTATGTTGCTGGCACCCTATTGAACAGTCCTGGTTTATATGGTCATAACTACATGACGGCAAAAACGTCATCTCATTTTTACCTAAATCAGTGAAAGTCTCTCCATTAGTAGAGAGCATGTGGTGATCAAAGTTTGAATAGAAACATGTATCTTTTTAGATACAAATGGAAAAAGTAGGCAAGCATTTTTGTACAGCCTTTTTTTTGGGTAAGAAAACAGAAGCAGAAACAGAAACAAAATACTTCAAATAGCTTGTGAAAATTGGTCTCAGTGTAACTATATTCATCAGTTAAAAAAAAAATGAGGTAGGAGTTAGCAGTCATAATATAGGGTGATATGTTAGCAAAGGGAGGAGGAGAGAAGTTCAGTAGCTCCTGTGAGAATACAGAAAAAGAAGTAATTGTCTCCTACAGAGCAATGAGGTAGGAGTCATGTTTGGCACAAGGGAAATTCTAAAATCTTGATCTCATTAGATGATTTTTTTGTGGATTAAAGTTATCAGCTTCAATTCTTAGGCTTGTTTTTTACTGACACTTTCAAAGTTTTCCTTGAAGTCCAAGATGTAATGGTTATTTTGTGAATGTTCTGCTAATGGTAACAGCTCTTCCAGCAGCTGTATTTACACATCTTGCTTGAAGATTCCTGTTATGTGCAAGTTACACATCTAAGATGAATGTACATTGAATATCCTGTTGGATAAGTGATAGATGAAGTTTCACATTCAAAGGGTGATAAATAATATGTAAAGAAATACTAAGAAAGGAGAAGAAAGAGGGGACCCTGCTCCTAGAGAACAGTGGCAAAGGGAAGGAAACCTTAGCTCCTGCTCTCTGCCTTCACAGAAAGGAAAAAATAAGAAAAAGGAAGTTAGAAGGGAAGAGATGAGATAGCCAAACTCTGGCTCTATAAATGGATTTTGACTAATATTGAAGATACGCTACTGGTAAAGTCTGGAACTTTGAAAAGTGAAGAGCTACATTTAAGGAAAGAAATTCTTCCAGGCACTCATTAATTACTTTGTTCTAACAAGCAGCGGAGGAATGTGAAGCAGCATATTACTTGAAAAATGCACCCCATTGTTACATGAGGCAATGAAAAAATAAGGAGCAAATTCATTGAATTATTGAGACTGGAAGTTTTATCAAAGTTTACTTACAAGTTGTCCATTTAAATGCATATGAGGACTAGTAGAAATATGCTGCAAAAAAAATCTTTTTCTTCCTTAGTAGTCAATCAGATGACATTGAAAAATCTGCTTTAAGCATTCTATTGCTTTCTGGAGGTCATTGCTTGTTTATTTACTTTTTTAATCCTTTATTCTAAGGCAGGTCAGAGTGAGCACCTTATCATATCAGTAGTACAGGAATGTAAAAACCTGACGGACAATGAATTTAAGTGGACCGAAAAAAAAAAAAGATAGGCATTTAGTGGGCTTGGTTTGCAGCAGCATCTAAGATTTTAGCTCTCTGAGAACACAGATAAGCAGGTCCTTCCTCTCTGCTCTCTCCTCACCAGAACTGAGAATTGATACATTTGTTGTGGGTTTCCCTTCAAGTATTGTTTTTGAGGTAATTCTGTGCTTCTGAGGTGAGAAATTTAGAGAAACACTGTGTGCTTAGAGAGGCTGTTCCAGAGGGCTTTGAAATTCTGCTGAATTAGATGCAGTGTTGGATGTAAATGAGAGGACAAGTGGGCCTTTGTCGCTACTACCAAGCAAAAGCAGTCTGGATATCACAGAGTATGGGGAAATATAATTGCTTTTATAAGTGCAAACTTGTCCCATGCTGCTCTTATTCACTGTGAAATTGTCAATAAGCAATTTTTACTCTTTCATCAAGCATGATATGAATTCAGAGTAAAAAAATAAGAGAGAGAAGTGCTAGACTAATCAAAATAATGTCCTTATTATGATGAGCTTAATAAGCCAAAAACGTATCTTAATTAATTAGCTTTAAATCAGATACTAAAAAAAGTATCTCAGTTCTAAGTGGGACCTCAGATTAACTAATTAGTTAATGTTTGCAAAGTGTGGTGAATATGTGGAAAGGGAGGGAGCTTTTTCTGTAGTGCAGGATCTGTGCTTAGCCTGGGGGAGTATGATCTCAGCTGAGGCTCTGCCTGGAGTCTAGGTTTGCATATAGGAGAGAATATAACTTGGTGGTTATAGCCAGCTGTTGCCAAAACATCTGACCAGCTGTTGCCAAAACATCACGGTTCTGAGCTGAACTCTGCTATTGATGTACTTTGACAGGCAGCAAGTCTGTTTTGTTCCTCTATTATAGCAGAAGAGTTAAAACAGACTACTTTGGTAGGGCAGTAAGGTTCAGTCAGCTGATCTCTGTGATGCTCTTGAAAGGCCATTGAGTGATATTGAGGGTGAATTTAATCTCTTTATATCAACTGTGATCTAATGCAGTCCTCAGGACTGTGCTGGTAGGGTGAGGGAGGATAACAAGTTCTCTGTGGATTTCACAACACCGTGTGAATGCATGAAATCAGTTAGGCCTTTTGTTTTGTTGGCATACCAAATTGCTTTGATTTTCATATATACAGCTGAGGTGAAGTGACCACAGTACACAGGGAAGAATGGAAAAGATTAAAAGCAGAAGAGATTGAGGAACAGCTCTCAGTGACAGGCAAGAAGCACAAACAGACTGAAAAATGAGGGAAGGCATAAGGTGGGTTGTGACACGGGAAAGGGCAAAGAGGGGAACGCATACTTGGTAATAGTACAAAAATTAATCTTCAGTTCCTTTCTTGGTAAATGATAACACATTACTAGAAATTGGTTTCTCTCTGAGAACTACTTAGAAATAGCCTGGGAGGGGAAAATTCATGGATATTTTACTGTTAAGGAGTAATTTGAGCACTTGTGAAGGATGACAGAAAGAATTTATCTACTTGATGGTACTGTGCAGATCAAAGGCATTATAACAAAGCAGGTATGTTCATGCACCACTAAATTGGCTCTTTGTCACATCCAGATAAGAAGAAGATGACACTTGCTGTATTTTGTACAAAAATTTGTGGCTGCTTGTGGTTGCTTTACCCTTTGATGATCTGCCTCTCCTTCTACCCTTCTCTACAACCCGCTCCCCTGACTCACCACTGACTGTTGCAGAACTAACAGACATGATAGGATTCTCAGTGACTGCCTCAGTTTGTGTTCCTGCCCAGCTGAGGATATCTGTTTCTCATTAGATTTATCTATGAAGTCAGAAACTAGTTTGGTCTCAGGCTCCTTCAAAATTACCAAGTAAAATATAGAATACTAGAGCCAAAAGAGTGTTCTGTGATGTCCAACTGACAGTAGCTTGAATTAAAGAACCCAAGCCACAGCTCTTCTCCATATCCATTTACTCACTTCTTTGTACACAGTATCATGTATTTCTCATAATCTATCTTATTTTCTACTATAAGTTTAATTTTCATTACTGCTCAAATTCATTAAAATGATGAAAATCTCCATTTCCCATCTACAAAATACTGTTTTACAATATTTACTATTTTAAATTCTTAAAATATATTTATTGGTAATTTCTCCATTCTAAGGAGTTCCTTAGATGTTCAAGTACAAAAAGGAAATTTCTGTTATATTTCAGACAATATTCCAATGAAAGCATGCATGATTTATTAAACACAGTTACTGATCAATTAATTTCAGGATTATTTCCCTTTCATTCTTAATATTTATCTTTGCCACAGTAACAGCTGTTGCATGCTGCTAGAGGCTTTCCTTGGTTTGGAAACAATAATTCCTATTTCTATACTTCAGTATATCATAATTTAGAATTCAGGAGTGCCTACAAATAGCATCTAATATGCAATTTTATGGATTTGTCAGCAATTAATTTCATCTTTTATTATATTGACAATTTATCTACCTTTTCTTCTCAACTGATCTTTAGACCTGACTAATCTAATTACTCTTTTGTTCTTCAAAGCTGAGAACATCTTGACTCATCTGAGGAAAGCAGGACCACTGAAATGGTAATGTACAATGAAGCTGGCTAACAGGAAAAATAAATTCATGTTACTTCAGTATTCTTTCCTTGAAATTCTACCTTCTTAAAATTTTTGCTTTATATTTTAGCTATGTTCTGGCATGTACTGAAAGGGAAGAAAATGCCATACTCACAGAAAACAATAATTTAGAATTCACAGTCATGATGCTGATTCACACTGGAAACACCAGCCAACCAGAGTTATGAGAAAGTGCAACAACATCAAGGATCCTTACTCTTCCATGACTTAAAAACAAAACTGTGAAAATTGTAGTGGTTTGACGTGAGAGTCATGTTAGTGTTTGAATGTCTTCCTGTCTTCCTGAGGCTGAGTATTTCTTTTGCCTACCCATTCTCCTAATTGTGAAGGTAAGTTCAATGGGTACCCTGCAGAGGGAAGGGCTCAAATAATCCTAAAGGCCACACATCTCCAGATCCCAACTTCCATGTGGATGTCAGAGAGGTTCAAGTACTCTTTTAAGGACAAAACCCATCCCCACAATTCTCACCACAGATGCAGGACAGGGACCAACATTATGACCTCACCCATATTACTATAATTCTTTTTCCCTTGTAATCCTCACCCTTTTCTCTCACAATAAGTTCCGTGATCCCTATTCATTTATTTCCAGTATCATAATTTACTTCTTTGGCTCAGCTTTTGTACCCCTGCCTATAATCTCTTTTTTATTTCTCAGTTCACCATGAAAATATTCCTCTACTTACTTTTCCAAAAAGGGCCTCCTTCCCTAGCTTCTGTTTAGAGTGTATCACTTCTTTGTTGTTGTGTGGGCTCCAGTAACATTTGGAAGACACAAAGAATTTGGCAAACAGAAAGTGAAACACAGAGCATATGAAACAATAATAAACACTTTTTGTAATGAAGAGCAGTTTCACAAATTAATAAAATAATAAAAAATTTTAAATTGACCCCTTTAAGTAATTCCAGCTTTCCTTTGAATGGGATTAAAAAATCTGATAAACTGCTGCCAGCATGAGGTGTGCTGTCAGGGGACATGACAGTGATAAGTTTTGAAGAGAAAGCACAGACAAAGAAGTTTGATGAAATACAGCACATTTTCTTTGTTTCTGCTTAATTTGATGCAGCAGGGGATATAAATATGACTCTTGGTATATTGGTTCAAAGAAAAGGAACATAGCAATCTCTTCTCACACAAAATAAAACTAAGCTGAGCCATTACTTCCAAATAGATCTGGAAGTATTGATAGCTGCTTACTTTTTATCTGAAGTGTGCTTGTCAACCCCATATTTAGATCAATTTCATTGCACTTTAGCTTAATGAGATAAGGAAGAAATGTTTTTTAGGAGAACCAGAGGTCAGGTTCAAGACAGTTTCTGCTTTTATCAAACCTGGGCAGTTGATAGCTAATTTCTTGCACATTTGGTCTACAATACAACCACACATAATTTTCAAGTGCCTTTTCAGGACAGACCCAATGCCAGAACAACAGCAGTAAGTCAATACACGTGTTCAGTGCTGTCAGAGGGAGAGCAAAGAAGACTTGTACAGACTGGAGGTTGTAGAACTGTGGTTTTTTCCTCTGACACAGAAATGTGATGTTATCTCCTGTGTCCCAGGAGATGAATTTGATTTAAGGAGTGAAGAATTCATTCTCAATAGCTATTGTGTTGAGGGAGAGATTCTCAACAATCCTCAAGATGGTGTCTGAGCAAGAGATGTGTATTTCACTTGATGTAATTCAAAACAGACTATAAGAATCTAAGGAAAGTAAAAAAAAATAGTAGCATACAAAGAAATGTTATAATCTACTGACAATATCCACTGCAGCCTGAGGAGTTTATCAAATTAGCTATCATTGTTTATTATCAGCATTATTAATTAATTGATCGATTAACAGAAATCAATGTAGCTAGTGAAACAATACACTTAGCAGACCTTTCAGATATCACAGACAAGAAAAAAGAAGCTGTGACTATCTAAACCACATAGTTCAGATACCATTTTTAACATGAAAATTTTTTACATATGCTATTAGCCTGTGAAAATGTGAATAAGTAGCAAAACAAAAAATACAAAAAAGGCTAAATTTATCTCTAATTATATGTGGTTTGCAAGCTGGGGATTAGCTTCATGCTATTCAGTGTTTGCTTCCTCTTGTTCTTTTTCTTATTGTAAAAATTTTAGAGATTTTCTGAGCTGATGACATGCCTGATGTTTTCCAAAAGGTCCTTCTAATTTCTCAGCAGGGAGCTTACAGTTATCAATATCCTCTTCTTCAAGCTGTTTTCAGGGAATCACTGCTTTCAAAAGTCACCAGGTTTGAGCTGAAGCTGTGTTTATCCATGGAAGAGAGAAAACACATCAGTCACACAAATTTCTCCTGTAAGCTCCATGCTCGAATGCTTTGTGCAGGAATGAGATGTCACAGTAAGTTCCACACCTAATAAATATTTCATCCTTTACTGAGTCTGCCAAAAAAGTAGTCAGTTAATGCTAGAGATGAGCATAACCTACCCTCTAGAAATTAGTAGCAGACAGTCAAACTATTTCACACAGTCCAATATTGCTCTAGCAAATAATGCAACCATGCTGATTGAATATTCCCATATAAACCCCAACTCTGAGGAAATTCTGTCCTAGAAGAATGACTCTTTAATGTCACAAACATGTACAAAAAATCCCCCAGACCACCTTTTTCATGTATAGAAACAATGTACAGATAAGGTAGAAGTTGAATCTAACTCAATCCTTTCTTCAAATTCTCTCAGCCCTTTAGGTGATCCCAGCTGAAAAGGCCTGAAGCTCCACTCCACCAACTGGGATCCAACCTACTGGAAATCCATCTTCTGGTATTGGCTGCAACTTTCCATTGGAACAATCACAGTAACAGCTAAACTTGTGAAGATTCTTTGAGAAATCTCTTCAGATATGTGGACTATGGGAACTCAGACTGGTGAGGACAATGCTTGACAGTACCACAAAGGGTCGCTGCAATTACACTAGCCTCATTGATAGGTTTGGAGAGAGAACTATTAAAATATTAGACTGTCACTTTTTCTTGCTATCTATAGGTCCTCAGATACCCTGGAAAAGGGCAAAAAAAGATGTGTGTGAAAATGGTGACCATTTTCTACCCACAAAAGGAAGCATTCTCTCAAGCAGCCTTTGGCTATAGAGAAGCATTGATAGCAGATGAGCAAAATTGCAGAAGGAATTTAAAAGTAGATGCACAGAAGAAGAATTGTGGCCTTCTTGATGTCAATTTTCTCATGCTTAGAAGGTGGACCCTGAATAAGGAAGGTCTTTGACTACATCTGCTGATGAATGTACACTTTTTTTAATCATTGCCTATGTTTTAGACACCTATTTCTGTACTGCTCATTGCAGCATTGGGCTTTGAGGCAAGGTGAAATGAAGTCTCTTTACTAGGCTAAATTTTGCTATAGCAGCTTCTAGTAGGAAAAAGTAAGAGTGACAGAAATTTGCTTCAGTGTGGAAGAAATAAAATACAAAGTGATATTAGTATAGCAAACCATAAATTGTTTTGCCAGATACAGAGCTTCATTTGCTAAGCAGCCTGATTCACCCTGGTACAAACTCAGAGTTGCTTATCAGTAACTCAGTGTTTGAAATCCCAGCCACTGTCACAGAACAGTTTGATACTGCTTTAGCTCACAAACTTCAGTTCCATGGGACCCTTCAGTACTGCTAAGAACTAAAATAAGGAAAGGCACCATATCTTTAAGTCACAAAAGGAATCAAAATGCAAAAACCATGACAAATTATTAATATAATTCATAATCCTGCAGAGACAAAATGTATTTCTGGTACAAGCTAACTGAATTAAAGAAGACCTATAAATACTTTCCTGTTTAAAGGACAATTGTCTGAGATATTTTGCTCAGTGAACCTAATTGTTTTCTACCAGAAATTCATATTAAACTATTCTGTTTAGGAGGAAAACTTGAATGCAAATAGCTGCAGAATATACTAGCATGTATATGCTAGTACAGGGGAGGGGGTTGTTTCCAACAATAGGATTTGTACCCATTTCCCACAACGGTAGAACCAGGTATATAATTTCTATATTTTTTTTGAGTGTGCATTTATGAAGCTTTGTTTCACTAAATTTAAATGTACGTGTTCATCTTCTAAGCATTTAATATATTTCTAAAGTTTTTTTGAAGCTATTTTTTAAACTCTGATTTTGTTTTAATCTGTTCTTTTTTTCCTTTGGTGGTTAGTTCTAACCAAACTTGTTTCCCTCTCTTTCACACCTCTTCCCTTCAAGTGTCCTGTAATTCTGGCACCTTTTTCTCTACAAATACCTTTTCTCAGTATCATTGTCTCCATCTTTAGAAATCTAAAGAGTGGTTATCCACATCTTTTCCTTTTCTGTTTGCTTATCTGTGGCAATTTTCCCAAACTTTCACTGCATTTTACTTTAGCCCTCTTGAAGTTTGATTTTCCATTCTATGTCCAAATAATCCTTCTCTCTCTGTTTGAGATCAGTGTTTGCAGAATGTAACTTTTGTTCCTCTGTAATACAGCACTGTACCAACAGAATCTGGAGGAATTAAAACCAGTACACAGAAGGAACATGTGTTTTTATTACAACTTAATATTTCTGTAGGTGACATGGACAGTTTGCTGAGGACACCAGGCTGTGTAATGCAGTCAACATGTTGGAGGGAAGGGATGCCATCCTGAGGAACCTTGACAGACTTGAGAGGTGGGAAGTTCAACAAAACAAAGAGCAAGGTCCTGCACCTGGGTCATGGCACACCCAGGCACACTTCCAGTCTAGGCCAAGAAGTGGCTGAGAGCAGACCTCCAGAGAAGGACTTGGGGGTGATAGTTGATGAAAAACTCAACAAGAGCGAGCCCTGCGCACTCACAACCCAAAAAGCCAACAGAATCCCGGGCTGTATCAAAAGGATCATGGTCACCAGGTCAGGGGAAGTGATTCTCCATTTCTACTTTGCTCTTGTGACACCCCTCCTGGAGTACTGTGTTGAGTTCTGGTACCCCCAACATGGAACTGTTGGAGTAAGTCCTGAGGTGGCCACAAAGCTGATAAGGGGACTTGAACACCTTCCCTGTGAAGACAGGCTGAGAAATTTGGAATTGTTCAGCCTGCAGAAAAGAAGGTTGCATGGAGACCTCATAACAACCTTTCAGTATCTGAAGAGGAAAGCCAGAGATGCTCTTTGTTAGGAACTGTAGTGACCGGACAAGGGGGAATGGCTTCACACTGAAAGAAAGTAGGTTTAGGTTAGATGTGAGGAAGAAATTCTTTCCTTTGAGAGACGTGAGGCACTGGAAGAGGTTGCCCAAGGAACCTGTGGATGCCCCATTCCTTGCAGTGTTCAAGACCAGCTTGGATGGAGCTTTGAACAACCTGGTCTAGTGGAAGCTGTCCCTGGCCATGGTGGGGTGATTGAGACTAGTTGGTCTATAAGGTCCCCTCCAAACCAAACCATTCTGTGATTCTATGAATTGTAAAACTGCTCTTTTGATTTGTAAGAATTTTGTCTATTTTTCTGTCTAACACAAGCACACAAAGAACCACAGACTCCCTGACAGCTCATCATGGAGTTAACAAACCTCAGTAAAATGGAGGCTGAACAGCATTTCTTGTGCATGCCATAATTCTCATCTCCAGTGACTGAATTCAAAGTTCAACAGATTGAGATGATGAGAAATAGGCTGAGTAAGCTTAAGACCTTAGGACTCTGGAAGGAAAATGCAATTTTGCCAGTATCCTTAGGTCTCTGTCAAGAAGATAACATCTGCTATGTTTACCCCAGCTTTTGCTGGATGACAGGAGGATAGGTATTGTCTCCTAAGGAGTTAAGGTGTGCTTTGCTAATATCTTATACTTGAAAATAAAACACTGGCATACACTGCAATCTTAACAGCACCCTCTGTGGATCCACCCTACTTGAAATATATGTCTGCTATGTGTCCAGGCTAGTCTAGCTATACAAATTTCTTCAAAAGTGAATGAAAAGAGAGAAGTACTTTCAGCAAGTAGATTATCTCATAAACAAGCTGCGATAAGATGTTTTGAATCACATTCCAAGGAATTGTCCCCCTTTGCTGATTTTAGAAGTCTATTTCGATAGTTTGAATTGCTTTAGGTGGATGTCCACCAGACCTGTGCTTTTGAAAGTATTCAATACATGGATATTAATGAGTTCACTGTGTCTACTTTGGACTCCTCAACATCCCAGAAAGACATTGACAAAAAGAAGACTCCAGTGGATTGCTATCATAGTGGCTAAGGGGCTTAAGTACATAACAGTACGACATATGGGCGTCCTGGGGTGATGTTGTGAGGCTACTGTATTCCTTAGCTGTCTGTTTAATGCCCAAGGCCTTTGTATCTTTAAGATGGGCCCGTGGGGCAGGGCTGGGGCCGTGGGACTGCAGGTGCAGGTTGGTTCAAGGGTCCCATCCAACAGCCCTGGCCCAACAGCTCTCGGCTGGGCTTCAGGAGGGAGTGCACCGGCGATGCTGTGCTGCTCTCTTGTATTTTTTTGTTCTTGGTGGCTTAGAAAAAGGTTTTGGTTTTTTTTTCCTCTCCTCCCCCTGGTCTCCCCGCTTTCCTTCCCTTCTCTGTGGCCCCGGCAGCCTGCAGGGTGGCCCCGCCAGTCCGAACCCTGAGGAAGACCTGGCTGGTGAGCAAAGGGGCGAAGGGACACAGAGA
Organism: Drymodes brunneopygia; assembly: GCA_013400955.1. Taxonomy (NCBI): domain Eukaryota; kingdom Metazoa; phylum Chordata; class Aves; order Passeriformes; family Petroicidae; genus Drymodes; species Drymodes brunneopygia. Next base: position 1,773,499 of record VZTZ01050758.1, read on the forward strand.
TCCACTGGCATCGCCTGCTGCGAGGAGGAGAACTGGTGCTGATGAAGTATCAAGAGGTTTTTTTTCCATCTGCCCTTCTCCAGCAGCCTGCTGTGTGGACTCCCCTTCCCCTTCCCAGAGACTTGGCGAGACCAGTGGTCGCTTCCTTGCGGGCACCCTTTCCCTTTTTTTCCTTTGTTTTCCCTGGATTTTTTGTGTTAATAAATAGTTCAGAGGTATTTGTTTTTTTTCACTTCCACTTGCTTTTGCTAATTTGTCTCATTGGAGGAAAGGGGGAGGCCCTTTCCCTTGGGAGGAGGTGCTCATTCCAGGGTGTCTCCTCCTGAAATTTTGTCTCCAAAACCAAGACAATGGGAAGAAGTGAAGGGAGTTGCATCTGTTTAGTCTGAAGAACAGGAGCTAAAGAGGTATCAAATTGTAGTTTTCAATTACCAAGTAGATGACTATGAAGAAAACACATGAGAATGGTCACTGTCTTTTTGACAGTTCACAGCAAAAGGAGCAGAGGCAAAACTCACAAGCTGCAGAAAGAGAAATTCCAAAGGGAAGAAAAAGGTTCCCCAAAAGGAGAGTGCGTAAACACTGATCCCAGCTGCCCAGATAGGTTGTGGAATCCCTGTCAATGAACTCAAAACTTCTGTGTACAAGTTCCAGAGCTGCTCTGAGTAAGCAGGTAACTGTGCTGTGAGAAGGTTTATGATGTCCTCAAAAAATCCCTTCCAAGAAAGTCTGTAAATAGTATTTAGAATAACTTCATAGTTGCTGAATGTCAGAGTAAGTTTAAGTGAAATAGCTGCATTAATGAAAGGCAAGGTCAAAAGGTACTATGAATGCATAGAGCTATGTAATCACAAACTCTGTCATTTCAGCATGAAAAATTAATTGAATTTACTTTGAAAACTGGGTCAGAGACAAACTGCTTCATGGATAAGGCTCAGTTTATTCTTTACCACTTCAAAATCCAAAGCTCAGTTTATCTAAAAATAGTTTGGGAAAAAGATTGTGGTTTTGCACTAACACTCAGTGTTCTAGAAAACAGAACGTTCTCTGATATGTACTTATACATAACATCTACTGAGCTGATAAAATATTGATTCAGCCTATGACTTTGACAGTGTTCAGCTTCAAATGCTCTGCTTCAAAGATGTGAAGACTACTGGGCAAATCTAAACAACCTGAACGATGAAGAATGGATCACTCACTAAGAAGAGATAGTGAATAGGCAACAACCTGAAACTAAAAATTTTGTATTTTCTGTAATTGAATCACTGTTTATTAGAACAATGCCAAACATTTCCAGCAGTGCTGTTCATTTGCATTACACTTTTATATACTTACATTCAACATAAATTTTAAAAGAAAAAGTAGTCTTTGTAATATTGAATGAATGCACTGATGCCACCTTACCATGAAATTTAAAATGTGGTTTTATTCTGAAAATAATCACCACTCAGAACACTTCTGTTCATAAATTAATCTTGTTCTGTGAGTTAGCAAAATTCTGTGTTAGTCTATTACACTATGTTGTCACTGACTATTGTAGCAGTAAAATCCAGTCCAGTTTCTGAAAGTGAGCTGAGTCATACGGTCTATTTTCTCTGAATTATCTGTGCCCATCTCTCTAGGAACTACAGGAATACAGGACTGTACAGTGCCACTCTGTCACTTTTCCCTGTATCCTTCTTAAGATCTTTTTACTGAGAACCTCACATTTTTCTTCAAACAAATTGCATCTACTGTAACACTGCTCTTTTTCCTGACAAATGTTATCTGCAAAATTGATTAGCATTTCAAATTATCTTTCTACATCTTCGAGTTCCTTTTCCCTTTGTAATCATCCTGTTTCATGCTAAGGAGAAAAGCACATTAATTTTTTATTCCTCAGTTTAATGCAATGCTGAATAAAGAATAGCCAAATGGCTTCAACTCACACTGCACTACAGGAAACACTGGAAGAGGATTCATTTCAGTCACTATTATTCTCCAATGTGAGTTCTCTATAGCAGCTGCATTAAACTTTTCATCTAGCTCTTTTTTTGCAGCTAATTTTTCCACAATCCTTTTTCTGGGATCAAGAAAAAAAATAGATGCAGTTTTAGCAGGATGAAAAATGGGTTTCTCTTGTGCAAGACTTATCCTTTCTGAGGATTAAGACCCTCTCTTACTAACTTAACAATGTATAACAACAGAAAAGAATCCCTCAAAGGTAGTCATAGAAATACTCAGAGAAGCTGTCATTGATTGTGTTGTTGATCAATGACTTTCAAAAACACCAAATCAAACTCAAAAGGACATGTATTTTAAGAAGAAAGGTTTACTTAAAACATTAACAGCAAGTATGTAGGAAATTCTTGGTAAGTAGTTTTTTTCTTCATAATACAGAAACATATTTCTAATGGTAAAGAATTTTTTTTATGAGAAGTAAATCATAGACCATATTTTAAACAGTTCTTTGTCATAGGGCTAGCTTTCCACCTTCAAGTATTTCATACTTTTAACATTCAAAACATGGTGTAAACTTGAAAATAATAACATATTTTACACAAGGAATTGGAGATTCCTCTCTAGCCAACACAAAAGCACTCAAACCTCATAGTCAACTTCAACAGGGAAGCTGGGAAAAGCAGAAAAAAGTGCACCATCCAAAAATGTAGGACAAAAATTCTTTCTGTTTCATGCTATGAAATGAATGCACTTTTCACTGTAATGATTAAGTAATACAAAAGTATTATGCCATATGTCTAAAGAACAGTTTTGGTCTTAAGTGGAAGTTTAAGAGAGTTTTCGTCTTAAGAGATTATATTCCTTGGCCTTCCTGTTCCCATGATCAATTAATTTTATACCTTCAAAAGCTGTACTGTCCTATCTGATTCAATTAGCTTTAAGGACAAAACTCCTACCCTAAATCTATACAGCCTGGAAATTTTAAATTCTGTGCATTAGAATTTGTAGATTGTCCCTTTGGTAGGTAAAAGCTGACACAAATATTAATGAGTTTGTCACCAATCCACTTAATTTAAAAACTAAACAGCATTTCAATCACTTCTGGCTTTCTGAGGACAAGAAATTGAACCAAGTTCAATATTATGATGTAAAACCTAGAACTTGTTTCAAGCAGCTCATTTATTATAGTGAGTATATCATCATTGTTATTCACACACCATTGTGATCTCCAAATGGCAGGATATGTATCATTCAAGTTGATATTTAAAAAAGAAACACCACATACTGTGGAGAAGGACTGGGGAAGAAGTAAGCCTTTCAGTGACTTTTTTTCCTGTATGAAGCTTACTATTATTGCCTCACTGTAAAAAATAGCAAAACATACACTTCAGCCATTGTTTCGTGGAACCATTTGCCAAGCTAAAAAGGTAACATAGCAACTATTTGTAATCACATTTCTGAAAATATTTAGACAGATGGTATGGTGACAAGATGTTGGTAACTGCGGTTTGAAAGAAACCATACTTTCAAAATCATCATAGTCCACCCATTCACAACAGCAGCTTAGCATAAACAATATTGCTCACATATATGAAAATTTCAGAAAATATTTCACTTAAAAAAATCTTCAGAAATTTCCCTGGCACAATTGAAAGCAGACATTGTTAGGCAGTTAAATTTGCTGATACAGGAAATAATGATAGTAAAATAGTCAAACAATAGCAATGAGGTACCCATATTCTTCTAAAAATTGATTAATAATGCAGCAGTGTATAATCTTTACACTGTAAAATCTAACATTTATGTAGCACTTAGTAATATTGAATTTCACTTCATTTTAAAGAGATAACAGCCAATCTCTATCAAAATCTGATAAAATTTCCCAGGTTCTTCAAGGAAGACAGGATTTCAATAAGGTATCTCTGGGAAAGGGTCACTGCTGAGAGTGTTTGCCATAGAGCCAAAACCACTAGAAAAATATGAGAGATTAAAAAAAGGTAGAGTCTTAGGGAACAGAAAAGATGATCTGGAAAAAGCTAAGATAACTGAGATTAATCAAAATTTCACTTCAGAACATTTGGAATATCTCTCTGACTGAAATAAAATACGTTTAAGAGAGCCAAAAATTCTCAATGATGTACTAACATAAATCTAAACATATTACCTTTAAAAATGTCTTATATCCAATATCAGCATTTCCATACTAACAGTATTGAAATAATTTGAACTTAGTAATTGAAAAGCAATAAATTTGTCATACATCTGAGTTCCACCACAGACACTCACCAATTTCAAGTTTTTGTGAATTGGAGGCATGTGAACAAATCAGTCTATGGCTCAAAAGCTGTCTTTGTCCTAGTGAAGAGGCTTGAAATCTGGTGAAATAACTCTGCAATATCTACATCAGTCAGGGTAGCTCTGAGTTCATTACAAAGGCTGTAAGGGGAGCCCATAATAATTGTAAACAGATCAGTCAACAGTAGTTAATAAAGTAAGCATACAGATATATAGAATATCTATTCAGAGTGTCATCCCAAACTTCATAACTCTGTGGGACTTTATTTTATTCATGGTACTGTTCAAATTAGAAAGTGCATTTCTGAAACACCAATAACAGAAAATTATACTTCTAGAATGGATACCAGCAGAGTGATTTTGCATGTACAATTTCAAGTACAAACTGTGTCAGACAGATAGAATAATATCAAATAAATCTGCAAGTAAAAATGCAATGGATACTCCTGGAGACAGAAGTTCTGTCTAGACTGGCATGGTTCCATTTGAAAGTAACAATTTCTTGCTCCATACGGTGGGTATATCTGTGCTGTCATCCATCAGTTTTAGTGATAACGAAATTACATTTCTGTATCTAGTAGTTCTTCCTCTTGTTTTTGATGCTTCTAGAAAGTGGTTTATACCTGCTGTGCAGGTGACAGTGTTTTGGTGACAGCAGAACTATGGATTGCAATGATATTACGGTAGAATTTATAGCTATTTTTCTTTACTCAACCAAGGAAATCAAAAGGCATCTTTAAGAGTGTATAGGTGTGTTTACTCAGCCACACAATGTAGGCACTACTATGGACAACTACGTCATAAACACAAATAAACACATCCTCAAGGAGAGAGCAATCAAAGAAAAAGATTAATTAAAAACTTATTTCAAAATATATTTTGCACTTTGGAAGAGCATAAGTTAAAAATACTATCATTAATTTTCTTCAAAATAAATCTAAATCACTTACATTTTTATTTTGAAATTCTGACGGTTCTTTGCCTTTCTGTACATGTCTATGCATTTCCAGTGAATTTATTCCAGCTAGGAGCTCCCTAAAGTCTTCCCAGCAAGCTTACATCTTCTTCAGCTAATACACAACAACTACATAGAACTCATAATTTTCCTGAGAATAGATATGCAGCATGCTAAATAAAGGAAGATGAAGATTTCTAACCTCACTGTCTGCACAGATGAAAAACATTGCTTTAGTTTAAATTTTGCACTATGGAAGATTTGCCACATCAAGCAGAGGAGCCAATTCAGTACACAAAAGGGTTTACTACAGATTAGTCCTGCGATTTCAAGATTTCATTCCCTTTTCTGAAAGGAAGAATTTCCTTTCAGAAAAGGGAATGAAATCTTGTGATTTCAATGAGGATATTTTTGGCAAGCTTCAGTCCATTTTCCTGCACTTCATGTCATCCCATTGGCTTCTCTTGGTTTTGCTTCCTTTCAGATTTTTTTTTTATATTATGAAATTTCATTTCTTCAGTTTCTTCTCTGTCCCTTTGTTGACCTTTGTTCCCTTGTTTTGGGATTTCAATTTGAATAACTTTGGCAAGTTTTGGTCCTTTAAACTGCACCTCATTTCATCTGAGTGCATTTGGTTGCAGCCGGTCCAATTGCAAATTTACCATTTTCTTTCAATTGCATTTTGATTTGATCATGTCTCCTTGCCAGAGGGTTTGTTCCACTTTGTCCTGCAATTTCAAGATTTCATTCCCTTTCCTGAAATGAACACTGCTTTTCCGCGTGGTTTCTGCTACCACTAGCGCACTGTCAATGCTGTGGCTGGGCAGGTCTTGCCCAGTGCCGCCTCGGCCATGGTCTAGAACAGAACTCCCACTTAGTGGTTCTTGCTGCTTCCTCCCTTGCTCTGGTCAACTGATGCAGAGGTTCGCAGCTTTGAGAGTGACTGCTTTCTTCCTCAGATGGGGAGAGGGGCTATCCAGCAAGGGCGGAGTTAATGGTGGGAGGGGTTGGGGTAATGGAAGAGGAGGCAGGGTCCACGGCGGGGGTAGAATTCTTGGTGACGGGGCAGGGTCTAGGCACAGTTACACACACTGGCAGGGGGGAACTCAATGCGCTGACATGCAGGGGGAGGGGGACTCTGATGAATCGCATGGCTGCCTCCATTTTGACGGGGCAAGGCTGAGGCGAGAGCACGCAAACTTGAAACTGGGGAAGACAAGATGGCGGGTCTCGCCATGTGGCCAGCGCCATGTTGGGGTCTAACTAGAAGGGAAAATAAAAGAGGGTAGGTGGGCACAGGAAAAACAGTTAGGGGAGAATTCAGGGCAGTCTGGCTACTGCTCCCTTGGGAAGAGGACAGGCAAGATGATTCAGGGATGTGGGGAGCATCCATTTTGCCAGGAATACTCTACCCAGCCACTGAGAGAGAAAAGTTAACAAAAGAAAAGGCAGAAAGGTACCCAAAAGAGCTTCCACTGGGCTTCACTCACCCCAGAGTTTTGCCGGTGTCCCTCCATCAACTCCAATCCCCAGGCTTCACTCGCTCACGAGTTTTGCTGGCAGTCTCGGCAACTCCAAGCCCCTCCAATTCAGGCCCTGTCCGCCCCCAGCTCTCAGGCAAAATGAAAAATCTCGGCGGTGGTCCTCCAACTTTAGCTGGTCCTCTTATGTTGCAGAGGGTTTGTCGTCAATTCCTCTGAGAAATCTAATAAAACTCAGATCTCCCTTCTGGGATGTAGCCACATTGAATTGTGACTCCCAGTAGCCTGTGCTCTCAGGAACACTGTCCAGAGTTCAAATCGTCCCTGTTCTGGCACCACTTGGCAAGGAGTGCCTTGGTCAGATGGCTCTGCACGTCACCTGTCCCTGCAGCATCCCACATAGAGCCCTAAGGCAGTGCACCGATAACACCTATGTCAGCACAGAAACCACCCCTTTAGGTGGACACAGGCAGCCATAGACACAGTCTCGTGTGTCCCTGGAGACAAAGGAGTAGGGAGGGACCTTCAATGTGCAGTTCCAAGGAGTTTATTGTCTCCTCCTTGAAGGGAGGCAGAGGTGAAATGGCGGAGGGACACAGGAAACAGGTCTGTATTATACGGGGGTGGGCAGGGGGAGTGTAGGGGCAGAGACAAGGTTGATTAACATCATGGGGATAGGGAAAGGGAGAGGCCTATAGGAGAGGGCACTGCAATATCTAAGGATATCAGGAGTAGAGAAGAAGCTTGTGGGCACTGCCCACTCTATATTCAGGTGTGAGTGTTCAAAAGCACATTGGGCTACAGTAATATCCAAGACTATCAAACTGTGGATAAAATTCCAAAGGAAGCTAACAGTGGAAAATGTTAAAGGTTAGTTTCTCACTATACCTACACAATTTTACAATTCATCAGGATGGTTTTCTGTAGTTTTTTGTCTTCGCACTAGTGAAAAACTGACTGGAAATCTGTTTCAGACTTACAACTGCAAAGTTGTCCATTCCACTTGTATAAAATTTTTAGCAAGAACTGACATAACTATAGACCAGAATTTACACAGGAAATAAAACTTCAAAAAACTAGAATATTCAAAAGAGAAACACAGGCAGAACAATAGCCAATGCTTACAGGTAAAGAATTGACAGACTCAAACTACTGTTAAGATGCAATTTTCAGCAATAAGGAGCTACTAAGCCATTGTTCTGAAATCTCAAAAAATCTAAAAGCTTATGTGAGTGTAAAAAGCAAGCATTTTGTTTCGATAGTATTCAGCATTGAATTTGTCTTAATGTGTCTGATAACTGATCCCATGCTACCACTCCTTTATGGAACCACTTCCTTTATGGAACAGGGCCACAGGTCTCTAAAGTTACTTTTTTTAAAAAACCCTTTTTTTCAGCTGAAGTAGATAAAAAAAAAAAAAAAAAGGAAATTGTATGTACTTTTGGATGGGAAAATTCCACAAACTGAAAAATTCAGTTTGGAAGCAGATCGAGTTAAAACTCTTCTAAAAACAAATTACCAACTTTGATCGATTATTATTTTGAAGAACAAAAGGGAGACATTACTTTAAACTTGAGTACTAATATTTATTGGCAAACACTGCCTTTCTAATAGTCAAGACTGTGATTCTTCATGCCCTGTTTGCTTTTTCACTATTAACCAAGCATTACTCAGCATGGACAGGTAATGCTTTTAGGAGCTGATTTATCCCTGCAAGTCTCTAGACTTTGGTATCAGGAATCTTCAAGGACAGTCAAAACTAATTGAGCACGGGTGGAACTACAAAATGAGTAATGTACCAACAGGGATGGCAGTCCCGAAAAGTGCAACCTGACTGGTAATTAAATACAACTGTGTGTCAACTTTTTGCTTAGGATTGAGAAGTAATAGTCACAGCTCTTGTTTATCTTATTCTTTCCTGATATCACTCCATTTGGCAGCACTGAAAAAGCAAGCACCTGAGGTCACCTAATTGAGAAACCAGGTTTCTTACGGTGTTAACATGCATTCTTTTGAAGCCTGCAAACATCTTTTCTTTTAGAAGAATATGTCTGTACAGAATTGTCTCTGACAAGATTTTGTATGAGTATATACTACAAGAAATATATTTTCCTAATACAATTACATGATCTGACAGAAATTCATCCCACTTCCATAATTTATTCTCAATAACCATTTGCAGACAGCATAAGCAAAATAGTGTACATGTGAGAAAAGACTATTTATTGCTGTGACATTTAAACATTTAGAAGTGTTAAGCACTATAATGAGTGTTAGCAGAGATATCAAAGATAAAATAGACACCTATTTTTTTAGTTTCTATTACACTAATCAGCAAAGTTATTAATTTCCCAAAGTGTTTAGGCAGAACTGAATTAAGTAAATTGCCATGATTAATTGTGAAGATACTTTTCAAGGCTGTATTTTGGCTGACCTTCATGATTTAATTGACAATGCTGTAAAATATCCAGTGTCACATAAAGAACTGGTTGAATAATTGACTGTAAGTTTTGGAAGAAATTCTCAAATGTACAATATTAAAATAGGAATCAAACACTTGCCTTCATATTTACCTACATGTAAGACCACACCTCTGACATTCAGATCCTGTATTTCAGCTCCCAAACATGGATTTTGGTGCCTTCAGTTAGGCATCAAGATATGACCAGTTATACTAACGTTTTCTTTCTGAATTTTTTGTATTTTTCTTCTAGAATGGGTTTTCCTTCACATGAGCAGATCTCTAACTAACAAATTTGCAAAAATTTGACTTACCAAATTGCTATGAAGGATGTGGGTATTAATGTGCTCTATAGCAAATGCTGGTACTTCTCATTATAATGCCACTATCCCTTTAGAAAAGCTTATCTGGTTTTTCAGAGAAAATATGACTGTTGTAATTGAGTTTAATCCAAAGGTGCACATCTGTTTTGTGACTTGAGTTCAGAAAATAGTTTTAATGTATCAAGCCACTCCAGATATAAAACAATCAAAATAAATAGGTCAGTGAAAACTATCCATATCTAGAATTTTATTTGTCCTTTGTGGCTTTCATTTTTAGTAATAGCCATCTCAAAATTCATAGAAAGATGCCAAGTAAAAAGTACTGGATTAAGTATCTGTAACTTTTCCAACAACAAATAGATAACCAACATTTTTGAAGTGAATTAGACAGATTAAAACACTAACTGATTCTAGAACAATCTCTTTGTTATTTTTCTCCTCTAAGACAAAAGAATTAGAAAACTCTGCTAAAGTTCCTGAATCACCCTGAGGTTATGGTGAAGTCACAAATCTCTGAAGTGAAAATTTCTTCAACCCTTGAAGAACAGCTACCAGAACAAAAATACTTTTCTTGAAATGACCATCTGTCAAGGATATATTCAGAAAGATTTCTATACTTGCCTGCAAGGTAATGGGCAGGATGAATTAAAGTCTTTTATTTTTCAGAAGTCATCATTTACGGAGAAAATCATCATTCACTAGACCAACAATGGACAGATGGACACTCCATCGTGACACATCCAATTGACATATTAGTGCATCTGTCTTTTGCTTACTCCTGAAATCACAGGGTAAGACATTCTAGCACAAAATAAACCCTGCATAGATGGCAATAAGGCAATGGCAAGACATCGCTATGTGAATAAGATTTCCAAACCACTTCCTACTTATGAAGAGGCAGCTATGTTTCTATGATACTATGTTTCATGGATTCTCAAGGGTTCAGAGATGATGCTTGTATTCTTCTTCCTGAAATTGGTGAGGCTAGAGACTAAAGCTGCCATTGATCACTGCTCTGTATGTTGATATATATTTAAATCTTCATGGAAACTATATACAGCCTTTCAATAATTAAAATGGATTTATAAGAAAGATGGGGACAGACTTTTTAGCAGGGCCTGTAGAGATAGGACCAGGGGTAAAAACTGAAACCAAAAGAGGGTCAATTTAGAGGAAGGAGACAGTTTTTACAGTGAGGGTTTTGAAACATTAACAGATTGCCCAGAGAGGTGGTAGATGCCCCATCTCTGGAAACATTCAAGGTCATGTTGTATGGTCAGCCTGCTCCAATTGAAGAAGTCTTGCTTATTGCAGGGGAGTTGGACTACATGATCTTTAGAGGTCCTCCAATCCAAACCATTCTCTGATTCTGTGATTTATTTTGAACTTCAAAAAAAAAAGATTTTAGAATACAGAATAATTCTCTCTGCTTATGAGATGGCAAGAGCCTACAGATTTTTGTAGTAATGAAACGTCACTGCCTCTTGACCAGTTCTAAAATGAATTCCACTGGAAATCTACCACTTAAAGAAAAGTACAGACACCATTTCCTTTCTTTTTGTCTCAATTATAGGGAAGAGAGCTTATGCATCATGACTTATAACATTTAAAGTCTCTTTATCATAGTCATGTTCACAGTAACTAAACACAACAAAAATGAATCCTCAATTAAAGATCTATTCTATTAGCTGTCTCAACATGGTTTAAAAAAACCATGACATGGTTTAAAATTAGATTCAGTTAGGATGTAGGTGAAGTTTGTCATAATGGATTTTATGACAATAACTTAATATATTGTACTGAGAACTAAATTCCTACAGAAATCATAAGTATGTTATGCATAAACTATAAATGCATGAGACTGTGATCATGAAATCGTGCTCTGATGTTTGATTGGCATTGCATCTGATTTACCTAAGATCTGAAAAAGGCAGAAAACTCCTGCAAATGATATTTGGTAAGGTAAAAAGCCCCAACAATTTCCCTGATTCTCTCACAAAAAGTAGCATTCTATATAAGGGTTCTTGTGAAAAGAGGCTGAGAAGACCCTATTTGTTGAGTCAAAAATGATGGAGAGGCTTTAATTGCTCTCTTCAGCTACTTAAAGGCACACTGCAGAAAAGACAGAGCTAGTCTCTTCTCACTGGTACACACTAAAATATGTATCTTCCCTTTTCTGACATTTAAAGAACAATGCAAGGAAAGTATGTGACTTTATCTCTGATGTTTTAGCAGACAGGCACAGTCTTTTAGTATATACTCAATGACTGTTTAGCAGTAAGGCACAAGTTATTTAATAAAGAACATATTTAGAAAAAACAATATATTTGTAATGCCTAATTAATACTTGTTCCTTTAGTAGATTACTAGAGCATGGGGAGTTATTTCATTAAGAACCATCACAGTGAGTTATGCCCTCTGTGTTTTATTTGGTCTGCACTGGGTACAGAATGTAAATAGTTCTGAACCATACCAAGTAATGCATTAAAATGCATTTGTATATCATTGTCAAAAAACTTACAACAGACTTATTACCATTTTACTTATTATTACAACCTAACTTCTTAATCAATATCTATAAACCATCAGTACCTTTCACAACCAAAAAAACCTGCTCTACATTAACATGTTTTTATCTTTATTAACCAACAAATAATGTCAATAAAAGCTTTCTGAATAGTAAGAAAATTTCTGGATGAGAAATGGTAATCAGCTTATATCAAAGTTCCAAAGTTTAGTGTTTAATTCGTGAACTTCTGCAAAGCTTTTCAACAGTCAATAGTACGTGATTTGAGGGAGCATCTGGTACCATAAACTGGTACTACAAAAATATGAAAATTATACAGAATGCCTAAAGAGTGCATTTAATAGTCCTCATCATACTAGGAAATTCATAGCTAGGTGTTCCCGTCATATATCTAATTCCCATCAATAGGCAAAGTTGTTCAGAACTGCATCCTCATGATGGGATTGGATGTCATACAACTTTTACCTTAGGTTTCTATATCACCACTTCATCCCTATACTCTGCATGGTCAACACTAGGATGACCTGAGATGATCTCGTATTTTCAATGCAATCTAATTCTGTCTCGTGACTCTGTAACTACATTCCTCATATTCCGTTGATCTCATCCAAGTTAAGCTCCAATCATGTGTGGCCTTTTTTCTCAAGTACTTAAAAATTGCCTCGACTGGACCATTTATTGTCTGCCTGTTTAACTCCACCTCACAGTCATTTCTGTTGCAGCAGTTACTCCTTTGCTTTCTTGCAGATATTTAATGGCACTCAAAAATAGCTACTACATTTACTACAGTAAATATCATCTCAATATAAGCATTTTCAGATCATTATATATATATAAATATATAAATCTATATAAATATAGATTGTTAGCAAGTGAATCAAATGCAAAATACAGGATAATTTGGCCAGTCTACCAGCGCTCACTGCAAACATTATTTCTTGCACCGTATCTCATAACAACCTCATGGGTCAAAGAGAGACTCACAGGTTGTGTGCATCTCAACACTTCAGTTGAGTTGATATATATGTAATGTATTTCAAGCAGTATTTAACCAAGGGGAGAAGTACTGCAATGGCTAAAGAACAAAATGGAGGACTAGATTTTCAAAGCAAAATAAAACCGTGAAAAAAGATTGTTATCTGCTTTATTGCATTACGCACCTTTAGTTAGGAATAATAGTAAAAATAGACCAGCAATCAGGGGAAAAAAAAGCAGGATTTATCAACGCAGACAGTGCACTGAATTTAAATTATTTAGAAGATTCAAGGTACCTGAATGTTTCTAATTAAATCAATTGGAACGATAAAAACCCTGTCAAAATATGTTAAGTTTCTTTAAGAATCTACTTTAAAAAGAAATATAAATCTAATGAACAGACTCCCTTGTAAAATCCATCACTTATTCAAAGAGAAAGTCAAGTTGGCAGCAGTTTTATGCAGCAACACATTATTTTGTTCACATATAACCAGGGGATGGAAACCTTGAAATCCAAACAGAGCACAGTTCAAGCTTAGCTACAGAAGTAAAACTCTTGCTTCATGGCATACATACACATGTTCATTCAAAGGGATGTTTTCTGTCTCCACGAAATCCTGAACAGTTGCAACCTGAAGGTGCATGTGTCTAGACATGATTTTTTTCACTGCTGTTTTTGCTTTCCACATATTCCTCTTTTCTTGTTTGCAGAATCCCATGCTGTTTGCCTAAGCAGTGATAAGGAGGACAGCTAGTAGCTGCGCAATTTGTTGCAAATCAAGCAGCACCACAACTAACAGCAGGAACTCAGGCTCACTAAAGCAGCTTTAAGGAAGCCCTGAAATGAACAGGAGAACACCAGTGGGGAATTCAAAAGAAGCACTGTTCCCATCATATTATATGCTTTAGAAATCTTTAAGAGAATTTAAGCCATACAGATTGACCACAATTTGTTGAATTGGATGACACTCTTCGTCACTGTTTGTTTATATGCTCTGCCTTTATTTTTTAATATTATATTGTATTAGCTAGTTACCAAGCATATACAAAGAAAAAAAAAGATTCATCAAATTCATACCACCATTTGGATTCTACTTAGAGCAATTTCATGTTTATTCAGTGGGTTGATTAGCTTTATCTTCTTGGTTAAGAGCTTTGCTAAAAATAGGAGTCAGAAATAGTGAGAAATTATTCAGAAAAAGAAAACAACCAAACCCCCAAAGCATTACAGTTATCTGTTTGAGCTCAGATAAAAGGCTGAAAAAACTACCAGTGTCCCATGATTCAATGAATTCAGGTCTGCCTCATCCTAGTCCCTTCCTCTGTCATCCACTTATCCTTCCTGAGTTTATCCAAGACTAAGGATTTTTTGTTAAAATTTCCTTGATTGTGATTCTGCCCTCCCTTTGCCACTGCATGGATGCTGCTCCTTCTTTCATACTTCCTTGAGATTCACTGTGCAATATGGTCATTAAAACTGGAATAGAGAAAAACTCTATGGGCTATCTTGTACTGCTACAATAATTTTCCATGAATATTGCATTACATATATTTTCTGCCAGTCTGCTGCTAGCTTGCATAAAAATGTGTGTTTGAACTTTGAAAATTACCTAAAGAACTTTTAAGTAATGCAGGTCACCCATGTCTTAGTCTCAGAAAAGCAACATCTGGAGAACTGGACTCTGAATGTCAGCTCCTCACTGGATGCAGTTTTTAGAAGCTCTGATGGCAGCTGCCACTTATAGCTCCCCTCACACACTGTTTTTGCTTTTCTGTAGCTATCCAATACCCAGGCTTTCTCCTCATAAGAACCACACAAGAATAGTGCAGGAACTCTTGTAGAGCTCTCTGAATTTGGGGAGGTGGGTGAATCCTGATAAATCCAAACTATTTTGGTCTGAAAGCAATTTCTTCAGTGCAAATATGGATTAATTTGTTTTTTCTTAGGTGAAGGTTCTGGCACACACGATGCACAAAAATATATCCTGCAATATGCATTTTAGAGCAATCTTTTCATAGCTGATTCTCCTCATAATTACCGGTGCTCTACCAGTCTCTTGCCACTGCATAATTTAAAGAAAATCTCAATGAATACTTTAAGCAATGCAGGAGAGAGGGGCCTTCCAAACACTGAGAAATAGCATATCTGGTTTTATATACAAGCATCTTTATGAGACAACTGAGATGTCCAGATTCTAAACCAGCTACAAATTTTATTTAAAAGAATAAAATATTAGTAATCAGTTCTGTCTCCACAACAGTAGAAAAAACCCAAGATAGGAAAATAAGCAATCTTCTTTTGGAAAGCATGTTCTAGGGAAAAATATGATATACAAACATTTGATGCCCACTTTTCCGTGTGCCTATAAATCACTAAAAATTACTATCATCATTCTATATCTGGAGAAATTTACATGGAAAAGTTAGCCTGTACATGATTTATCTTTTCACATTCCTAGATTTCCTAGTTCAGGGGTTCTCATCCTTTTGATAGCTAAGGCTCAGGTCAAAATATTGCCAGGTGAATCCAGGTCTGCCTGACCCCTGCTCTGAAATCTATCAATCCTTCCTGAGTCTATCCAAGCCTCAGGATTTCTGTCCCAGATTCCTCAACTATGCTTCTGACCTCCTCCTGCCACTGCATGGACGCTGCCTCTTTCTTCTCCTCCTCTATACTCTCAGCTGCTGCCACATTGGTGCTGAAACAAGAATAACAAGCCCATTGAGATGCATCTGATTGTGTCCAGGGTCATTTTGATACGTCTGCTTGGGGGCAGGGGAACAGTGCAGAGCTCTGACACCAGTCCCGCACAGAGCTAGCACAGATCCATGCAGTTCTTTGCTTGGAGTGTCTTAGAGAAACAGTCTAGTCAGCACAAACCACTTTCCTAAATCACATTGCCTTTTGTGGGCTTTCGTGTTTATGCAAGGACAGTAAATGTGCAAAACTTGTGCAAAGTAGACAGTAGATATTCCAGTAAAATATCTCATATGTATTAAAACAATGATTTCTCTCCAGTTTGTTCACTGGGGAAACAAAATACGTTGTCATTATATAAAGGCACTGGAATTTGATGAATATATATACCAAATAGCATTGTAAGAGTATGAGCATCTAGTGGACTTCTAATCGAGTTCAACTTACAGTATAATAATTTGCCTCTGAGAAGGATGTAGCTTTACAAAGACATAAAGAATCTAACAGTAAAATCCTACAGAGATGTTTCCTTTTGTTGTTTGCATATTATAAAATGCATTTTATGAAAAAGTACCTGACCTTGTCATGCAAATGGAAAATTTAATCAGGACAGCTGTAGAAATCTATGTAAATTTTAAAAACTAAGTTGTGCAATCCAGATAAAATCAATAGCTTCCAGAATAGACATTTCCAAGCTATTATGCAATAGATAATTAAAACTCCAAACTGCTAACAGCCTCTCTCTTGAGGTACCACGTACATGACTGTACACTGAGCTTATGAAACAGACCCTCTGGGTTTTCTACTTGAAAGCATGAAATAGAAAACACCACATATTGTACATAACTCTGTATGATTGATATCGTCTAATCCACTGTTATAATACTTCAAAAGATGAAAAGGCAGTAGCAACTATGTCAACCTTTCCACCTACCAGCCTGTTTCAGGTGAGTGCTACCTATCTTTTCAAGGTATCAGGAAACTAAATGAAAGCAGGCATGGAACAAATGTCTGATGGGTTACTTACCTGGCATTATGCTTTATACTTGGTGGGGAAAAGCAAGCTAGTGTATGCTTAGCTCCAGGCCTCAAAGGGAAATATTAAGATGGACTGAGTGAGATAATCTCCTCCTCACTGCAGGAGAGGACAGAGCTACTGGTAAGAGTTAGTGGTCACAATAGGAAATGATGCAACAGCAAAAGGGCTGATTTTGTGGCAACAGTGGGAGACCAGACTGCTTTATTCAGAAGGCAAAATTGGGCTCATTGAGCCATTCACTTTAGGAAGGGAGCACAGATGGTTTATTGACACATTTATCAGGCACTCCAGTGACAGGGCTTCAACTTTCATGCAACTTTTATGAGATTAATGTTTCTGAAAACATTTCAGTAATTATGTATTTTTTTTTTACCAAATTCACCCTCAAGTCTCCCCCACATTTAGCACAGCTGGAAGCAGATGAGGACCTCTAAGTCATACTCACAAGGTGTAAATCTCACTGGCATTACTGGGATTTTTATGAACAGAGAACAGAAGTGTATTTGACTGACAGAAGTTCTTTCATTATTTCATCTCTTTGCAATGCACAAAGAAGAACAGAATGAAGTGACAAATGTCACTACAATTTGGATGAACTAGTAAAGAAAACCTATTTTTGTCACAAAACTGGGTAAGATAGTACTGGATAAATTGATCAAAAGGCTTTCTAGAGCTTTGAATGATATAACAGAAAGCACATTCTATTTTAAATAGTCATAATTGTAGTCTATAGTATCTTCTCACTGTCAATGCTGTGGATTCTTTATTTGAAGCTTGAGTCTATACTGTGAAAATGAAGGAAAATCAGCTTTCTAGAAAAGAATACCTCTGGGATAAGTTGTAGTTTATGTGAAACTAGTGATTATGCAATGCAGTTTCATTCTCTCTTTTAGTAAAATTGCTGAACAATTTTGCACTGCAACATTGAAGAGAGTAAGAAAACAGAAGACTGAAATGAGAAGAATAGCAAGGAGCTCTGCTACACTGCAGGACCTCACTGGTCACTTCATACTCAATCTTTGCTCTGAGAGAAAATTCCAATCTATCCTTTTGTTAGTTCTGGTGATGTACTTACAAAAATAAAATGGCCCTTGGAGATACGAGCCATTTCTTTTCTTTTGAGAGCTGAAGGACTAATTTAAAAGATACTGGGGTTTTTTTTCTCTGATTTCCAGATTCTTCAGAATTTATCACTTTTTTTTTCATATTTACTTTGAATACAGTATTGATAATAGATATTAAAAACTTGTAACATATTGGATAACTAATGTCAGTAATTCCCTGTTTCTTAACTGAATGAATATTTTTCAGCTAAAACATCAACTTTTTCAAATTGAAACAATCTGAAATATTCCTCTATGTAGCAACAACATTCACAGCTAATAAAATGTATTCTGTTTCCCCAAATGTGGAAGAGTAGAATTACTATAACCCAGCATTACCTTAAGTTTAATCATAGCAAACCTTGTTCATCCATTCCTACAGACACTATGACAAAACATGGCTGACGAATAAAATATGGAGCATTTTCACATTGTCTAACATAAGCTGAGGCAATACCTAAAACGCTGTTCCCTTTGCTTCTGCTTAGTCCACAATATGATGGAGAAACATATGGCATCTTCTCAAAAAAATTATGTCCACTTAGAAGCAATGATCAAATGTTAAAAGAAAGTAGAAATGGCCTTGGGGTTGAGGGAACTGCCAAGTTCATAGGGTCTGCTTTCACAAGCAATTACATCATGCAGTGTTTTTCATGAGGTGATGACACCCTTAGAAGTACTGAGTGCTTTCCACCACTACACTAATCATTGGGACACTGAAGTGCACTCAGCTATTTAATGTTCAGTTTTTCTAGTACTAAGAATGTAATTTCACAGTATTCTAGTACTAAGAATGTAATTTCAATATCTCATTTTCCTTCCTGGAATCACACTTTGAAGAAATCCTCCTATTTCCTCTAATGTCATCATAGACATTTTAAAGTAGTCAGTTACATTTTCATAAGAAAATGTTTAGTGTTATGTTATCATAGGAATGAATTTTCTGTGAACTTAAAGTTAGATATTAGTCTAACTCCCCACATAAATTGGGATTTTATCCATTCATGTTAACTACACTACCACTCCTCTGCAGGACACTTCTTTCTCCAGACAAATTATATGTACAGAGAGGATATTGATTGATAAGTTAGAATCAGCATTTGTCTGTTCAGTTTTCTTCATTCAGTAAGAAGCACCAATTTGCAGGCTTTTAAAGCTTAATTTATTAGTTATTTTTCTCAAAACTATGTGTTTATACTAGCCTAAAGCCACTCTGATTCACTCTCTGCTGCTCTCCCGGTCCAAGATAGTCCTACCATGTTCTAAAGCTGTCATGTTGTTACTGGAACATCACAGTCTATTATACAGGTCATATTTGAGTAAAGGCTAAACCATCCCAAATTAGAATAGATAAGACTTAAATGGGCCAAAGGCAAAGACCAGGTCTTCCATTTCTGATAATATTTAGTTAAACAAAAGCTTTCCTTCCCCCTTCCTTTGATCCAAGCAGAAGTCATACCATAGATTTCGTTTATCAGATACCTAATTGAATCTTTCTTTTTACTAAATGCCTATGTATATAAATCCTCTACCTGAAGAGAAATTCACCCTTTATGTGTGGCTGGGAGGAGATTTTGCACACAGATCTGGACCTACATACCTCAGATTATAGAACAATCTAAAACTTGAGTAGTACTTAACTGGCCATACTTCTTCATGCAGAGAAATTTAATTCTAAGGCAAAAAGTCATCTCATCCCCAGTGCTTGCAGAGAGAAAGGGAACAATTTTGTGACAACATATAACATCTACAGAAGAGGCTCCAGTTTCAGTTTGGGATCTCTTGACAAATAACTTGAGCCTCAATGGTAAATCATGATAGTTAAAATATTATTAGTGACTTCTAATGACATGAATTAGTCATGTTACTTTCAATCCAGAACAAATTTGTTTTCAAGTGGTTTTAAACACAGAATCAAATTTCTGTTTTAGACCCAGGAAAGTACTGTGCAAATAGGATTTCTTATGCTAGGGTAACATTCTAATAATCCTACAATACATGCTGTTTGAAGATATAACTTTTCTGAGTTGACAAGGCAGTAGCACATTCACAATATAAATGATTTTAGCAAAAATCTAGTGCAGTTTAAAAGAGATACAGTTTATGGGATGTGCTCATCTTACACAATATAGTCCAATGATATTATGTATTTCCCAGTTAGAAATAGGGTTTATAATTCTTGGTTAAATAATATCCAAGAAGCAATGAAACATACCTCAAACACTTCTTGTATTAAAGGCACAGAGCTTTTGGTTTTATTATTTTCATTAATAATTCCCAAGGAGTAATGTAAGAAATATCTACTCTACCTCGTTCTTACGTGGAAAGGTCCCAAAGGCAAAATTAATAATTTTGAGAAGTACATCTGCTTTGGAAATTAGTTGCAACACCAGAAAGGCACAGGGAAAGAATCATAGAGTACAAGATGTCCAGAAAGGGCTTCTGTCTATACTTTTAAAGTGAGAGACATTCCTACCATTTACCAGAGACATTGCAATGGAGAGGTTTTCCTAGCAAGTAGTGTATTTGCCTATCTAGAATACAGCTTATTTATATCCTGTACTAAAAGTTGTTACATTTCACATGAATACCTTCCATTTTAGTGTCTTAGTTGTTTTTAAACACAGAGAGAATCAAGCAACCAGCAGAAATTTCTGGGCAATTCTGCTGACCAGTGTAGTGAAAACTACATATCCTCTCACAATCAAATTGACAAAATCTAGAGATTTATTAATGCTTTCCTCTTTGAAGGTACTTGAAACACATGGGTCTTTAAGATATTTGTAAAAACCTTCAAAGACATCTTGAAAGTTTCCTTTTAAGTTTGTAAGCACTAGAATTTATGTGCAAATCCTTCTCTCTCAGATTGTTAAGCAGATCAGAAACCTGTCAAAACAAAGTATGGAGAAAACATTCCATGCTCAGATACAGTTCTAGGTGCTGGAATAAGAACAAAATACAGCTAAGATATTTAATTTTCTGCTTCAATAATATCAGGAGGCTGCAAAACTATGGGCACCTCATAATAGCTGTAGTTTAATGGATCTTCCACTTGATACTGCAACAAAGGAACCACTGGTTGTTTTTTCCTGCCATTTCATTCATGTTCCATCATGTTCATTCTCTTATTTGTTTTAACTAAAAGGATAAAACAAAGGCTTTCTCAAGAGAGAAAGCCAATCTGCTAAGTAAGGGTAAACTATTATTTTCAAAGTCTTTTTTCTGTCCTCAGAACAAATTGCCATAATAGACTAACTTTGTAACCTCCAGTTGGAGGTTTCAGAATTCTAATGAAAATATAGCTGTAGCAAATAAGTATCTCCTAAGTGGCCTAGATAGCTTTTTCCATTATGTATTCTGTGTCAGTTTAGTGTGGCACAGAGCAAGAGCACATTTGATACGAGAGCAATTATTTCTTCCCCATGAGCAGAGTTTCTGTTATATTAGAGTTTGCTTGTTCCAAGTTGACTCCTTATTCCTTACATTGCTTATACTATGAGCCTTTCCCCCTGTAGCAAACTTGCAACACAAGCAAAAACCTGAACATTAGGATCCAAACTTCCAAAAAATAGTAAGATGTTTAGCACTGCAGTTCCGGAATATCCAGGTTAAGACTCCTATGGACAATCTTTTGGATTTTGACTGGAGTTACAGATTTCAATGTCTCTGGAGAATGAGGATGAACATATCTTGAGCCAAGTATATAAAAATGCAGACATCTAATATCTGTGACTCAAAAGAAAGTGGTAAGATACATTAAGATTTTTAAAGGCTATTTACATTATTATTGAATGATGAAACAAATTATCCATATTTATACTAGGTGTAATTCAGTGGTGTTATATCAACTCTGAATTTGACAAGTAACCTCACATGCCACTTAGAAAAGCAAAATTTAAGTAATGGAGGTTTTGCAATATATGACGACTGTGAAATAATCACTGAAGGCATGAACTATGAGTAGTAAGACTGGTCTCTAAACCAAACAAAAATGTTCAAAACTGAGGCATATCCAAAACCAGGGTCTTTATAATGGAAATAGTGACAAAGCATTATAACAAAATAGGATGTTATCACAGAGAATAGGAAAAAATGCTAATGCTAAAACTTAATAATCTAAAGAATGGCTTTTCTACTACCTTTATAGTAGGAAAGTAGAACATATAGAGAGATATAACTACTCTGCTGGCAGAACTTCATCCTGGAATGTCACAGAGGAAGCAGTGTGGTCATGAATAAAGAGTTTTCACGTTTTTCCTTTTTTTTCTTAGTTTGAAATAAATGTACATTTTCTTTAAAAGATACTGAACAACTATAGGGAGATTAAGTGTGAGGATCAAACAGATTTTTTTCATAATTTTACAGGTTTTTGCAAGGTTATCTCATTTACCTCATTTCTTCCTTACTTAATGAATATAATCAATAAGGTGTACTGGGATCCTGAATTATTCATATTAACATTGATTTTAATCAGGTATTCAGATTAAAAGTGACACAGTGAAAAAATCAGCCTTATTGTTTGTATTTTTTCCATCATGTATGCTTCAAAACAATTAGACAAATGCAGCAGCAATTTCTTTATTAAAATTAATTTTATTTTTTATTTTAAAGACAAATACATCATCCTTTTGGTGTGAAAAAAGTATTTTATACTTTTCCAACTGACAAACTAAAAATATAAATCTTTGTGGATATTCAAGTAAGCCTGCTACGGTTTCTAAGGCAGTATTATTTTAACAATTAAATTTTTCAGGTATACATCAGCATAAATCTGTAAAAATTGTTGGCAATTTTTTTCTTGTTATTTTTCGTACTGTGTTACATTTCTAAATTTATAGTATTTTCCACTACATATATTATGGAAACATTGCCCAATGAGATTTAGTTCCTTTTGTCCTCTATAAACACTATGGCAAAATCCAAATCTTGAAGATAATGGAATTTTTTCTTACTCAAGGGAAGAAGGGGCTCCCACTTCTGGTGGTAAAGAAGAGAGCCTATTCTCTTGTCAACAGAAGCCTGTCAATATTTGAAAGAAATTCTTAGCTGTCATACCTCTTGGTCTCTGCTAAAATATAAGAGGCACATTCTCTGCTTGGTTCATCATCACAGATTACCCTAATTTCTCCTACATAGAAAGAAAAGTCTCAATGTTATTGTTTCTTTCTCTTCAATATTAAAATCATAGAAATCTCCAAGAACTAAAGATTATCCAGGTAAATAAGAAATCCTGTCCAACTTTGAATTTTCTGTCCTGTGCTGCTACAAAATCATACTCTGTAAGGCAGCAGCCATGCCTTAGGCACTCAAGCTAAAAGAGTTACATCTACAGGCACATAAAGGCAGATTTATTTATGTTGGTAGAAGCCTATTCATTCTTATTCAGCTGCAGAATACAGGGAAACAAAAACCCTGATTTCAGATTCCAGTTCCTGAAGCAGTGTTGCATAGGAACAACAGATGTCTTAATTAAACACACGGGTTTGGCAGATTTTCCTTCAGAGATGACTTGCATGAGTTAATTATGCAGAACGTACCACCACTGAAGTCTAAAAAATATCAGGTGGAACATCTTTATCCCCTGGTTCCTGGTTTGATGCATCCTTCCATAAGCTAAAGAGCACTTATTTTCCACATAAACCAGCAGCCAATTTTAGGTAAGTGTGTTTTTTTCCTGTGTGACATTAGAAAGCACTGCTTGTCGCAATGCAACAGCTGACATCAGGTAGGAGAGTCCTTCTGCTACTGTTTGTGTGCAGGTTCTGTGGCTGGAGGTTACGTGATTTCCACGTGCAATCTTCATTTTTGGAACTGGGAGTTTGATCTATAAAGCTAACACAAGGTTCATATTTTCAGCCAAATCTTTGTTTCAGATGAGCCATGGCAACATTCTTCTTACAGATTTATAAAAGCTGTATCCTTTCAATTAGTATAATACAAGTAATAAACCCCAGAGACAGTAATGTCATCATGGTAGTGGCTTTACACACTTCTGCCCAAGGAGCTCAGACTTCTGAGATTTGATTTTGCCCTTTTCTGTTTAAACAGTCATAATATTTTGCAAGAAAGCACTGATCAGAAAGCCAAATCATTTTCCTCCAAGACTAGAGCAATAATAGAGCACTGCTTGTCGTCCACTGAAGTCTTAGACTAGCAGTAAACATCAGAAAAGGGTCACAACATTTTACTACACCTCAAAATATCATTGTAAATTTGAAGTCTGCAGCCAACAGGCTTCACTGCTGACAGTACACAGCTGGTGTTTAAAGCTGTGCAGAGATTACAGTATCTGCAGTAAATACATCAGAGGTTTGAAGATACTAATTGGATCCGCCGTAATTTGAAAATTCCTATGACTGGGAATATGCAATGAATCATGCTCAGCCTTCTCTGCTGTTAGCACCCAGCAGGAATATTTATGACAGTAGCTAGAAGTAAAATCATGAAGGGCATGCCATGGTCCTATCTCTGGATGATAGATGTGTATACATATTGGGAAATGTAATACAATAGTGTATTTATTACTTCCTATGGCTTTCCATAGGCTCTTGTCACTTACAAAGATAATAAAAATTGATGTGTTTATTTAAATAGGGCCTCCCACAAGTTTCAAGTCACATAAAAATGGGGCAATTAGGCAACTGGATTTACATAATGCTCAGAACATATGCTAAGGTGATTTCAGCACAGATTTTCAATTAAATTTTTAAGAGTTCACTTTTCTTTCATTGTATTATTGATTTGAATATTCGATATATTTTTATTTGTGCTGTATTAGAAGCCTTACCAACTAAAAAGTGGGTGCTTTCTTGATCATAACTTTTAATCTAAAGCCTGCTGCCAGTAGTTCTAGCTTGCATTAATTAGGTTTCCTGTCTTCCACTGAACCCAGAGAAGCGAAGATCATTATTCCACTTATAGATAAACCTACTGTTTTCTATAGGCCTATTTTTTCCTAAACTAGGAAGTTTTGTTCTTGTAACACAATTGGGTTTGGAATCAAGCCTATAGAAACACAGAAGATTTTTTCTTGCTTTTGAGAGTACACTTCATGCCAGGTTGTTGAACTGGCAGAAGAGAAATCAAGTGTAAGGTTTTTTGCAATGAAGTCTGTTCAGTCCTTCAGACAATATAAAGAAGTGTGAGGGAGAAAATAGTGTACTGGGAAAGCAATAGAGTAGATATGGCCTATAGCCAGATTTTGACCCTCCTAATCAAAGATACTTGTCCACCTAGGAATACAATTGCTGCAGGCTCTTTGTACAATCACAGATATACAAATATTCTTACATTATCTTAATTAGCATCTGAATATTTCTCACTCTTTCTCTTGTGACTAAAGAGAGGAGAGCTCAAGTTGAACTCTGTCACCTACATAATACACTTAAAGATGGTTCTGGATGTATTACATCTAAGAAATATATGCCATGTTAGGAGAATGATTACTAGACAGAAAGACTGGCACTAGCAGTTAGTGCCTGAGAAGTGACAAGGAGATGGAATGGAATATTGGAGTTGGAATAGTAAATTTGGGCTAAAAAATTAGGAAAGAAAGAAGATAAAACATATAAAATCTGAACAAATTATGTGAAGTGCAGTCACAGTACATCAATTACATTAAACCAAGATTTCTAATTTTGACCTGCAACAGTTACATACTCTGCCAAAGCAGGTGTCCTTACCACTTCCCACTCTACATGAAAGACAACACCCAGCTGCTGCTCTTAATACTTCATTAGCTAAAGGAGCAGCTGTCAGCCTGAAAAGGTTTCAGTCCTGCTGATTGTAGTTGTTAACACGATTCTGTTTCAAATTACTCAGCTCAGTTTTGCATGTTTGTTGGTTTAGACTGGAAATCACACACCTGAAAGCTGGCATTAAAAGAACAAGATTAAGATTGAAAACCGCAGCTCTCTGGGAGATTAATGCCAAAGTTGCACAGGAGTTTCCTGATGAGCAATTCACCAGGATTCACTGAGCACATGCAAGAGAAAAACTACAGGTTGCTGGTGCAGATTCAGATGCCTGTTGCCTAAACATTAGAAAGTTCCCCAACTACTGGACAGGGGTTTTGTGAACACCTTGCTAGAGTCAGAAGTCTAATTTAGGTGCTCCTGTCCATCTGAACAACTAAGTGCCTGATTCTTCAAACAGGTGGTTTTTAAAGGGTGATGAAGGATAAGGATCAGGATTAGTGCATTTTCCAGTTAGCTACCATGAGCAGATGTGCTATTAAGCAACTTCATATATGCATACTAGCATTGTTTCTGTGCTTTCCGTCCCTATGGGACTCACTTGAAAACACAGCTAAAATTAGGAGTTAGAGATTTACCTTCTGAACTGCAACAAGAGATGCATACATTTATGAACTGGCAAAGACAACAACAAGAACCTTATGCATATGGAGTATTCCCTTTCATCTTTATTTTAAGTGCAGTTGTATAACAGTTGCATTAATAGGACAAGGTGATATTAGGATCCATGCCAAAAGCTGTAGAAGCCACCAATTACAACAGAATTGTGGAAAAACCTTCTGAGAAAACAGGATCATGACAGTAAATACCGAGTAACCTTTTCTTTCTCCCCTACAGTATCTCAAAGCAGATACTACAATCTCTCCTTAGTACAAATTCAGGAACATCACACCAACTACTGCTGTTGGCTGGGTACCTTTAGACTTGCTATCTTGCTACTTTTTCAGTTTTGTGCATGATAAACTTATAAATCTTAATGACCTATAGTCCATTTTCTACCAAAGTAAAGTGGAAAAATCACACTGATTTTTCATGAGAGATGATTCCTTCAAGTTCTGCTGGGGAACAATTTCATTGAATTAGATTGTTTCTGCAGTTGCTAACGTAAATAAGATCTATACAAGTAGACAACCTCTTAACTTTGTGTTGGGATCGTTTCCCTAAGGGAAAGACACCGAAGAACCTCGGATCGCAACACCCCCTGGTGGATCAGTCCACCTGGAGGGAAACTTCCCCCAAGCCTGGAGGAGACAGTGGTTTAGTCCTAAATGTTGTTACACCCATCTTACTGTTCATTGGTTGTGTTAGGTGTCAGTTGTATGTCAATCTTGCCCCCCGTTCTGGAAAGTTCTAAGCTGTTCAGTTCATGATTGGTTACTTACCCGTGTCCCCTCCCCTACTCCGTTCCCTATGGTTGTTAACCCTTTACCCCTCCCTAACTCCTCCCCACTAGCGACCCCTGATTGGTTAATAGTGTCATATATGAGTTCATGTTCAGCCCCAGTTCGGGGCTCTCAACAGCAGAGTCTAGAACGGAATAAAACCCTTTCTATCGTCTCTCTGAGAGTCGCTCCCTTTCTCCACCTTTAGTCCTCGGATCCAAGGGGAATAACCCCGACCCTACAGCACCTTCTGCCCCTGAAGAACCAGAGCGTTCCCTCGTCGTCCCCACCATTCGGTTAGGGGATTCGAGGATCCCCGGGAGGCGGGAGGCTTCCAACTGCCAGAGAGGGCTTGGAACTGCACAGGACCTGACGGACAGACCACACGACGCCCGCTACTTTAAAATTTTTATTTTATAACTTTGCATTGTAAAGAAACGTGTAAACCCCATTAGAAATGGATCAACTTTTCTAAGAATTCAAATTTCTTTGCACAAACAATTTAACAAATATTTAATACTGTTTCTCGAATCTCAGCTATAGATGAGTGTATCATTTATATGTGAGAGAGAGAGAAAAGCAGCTAAATAACTTTTCAAGTAAAATTTGGAGTATTTATTTTGCATTATTTACCCAGATTCTTTAGCAAAAATATGCTACTGTTGAAAAACAATGGCTGGAGAAAGAAGGCTGGCAAGCTCTCAGATGGAGTTGACAAATACTTTTTAGGCTGATAGATGAGCAGGGGGAACTCTCAAAACTGCTATTCAAATTCAATTCATTAAGTTTAATGAAAGAAACTCCAGCCAAGGTATGAGTTTCCAGTTCATCATGCATACAAAACCCCAATTATGTTCCTACTTGCTCTTGTGCTGGGAGCTTTCTTCAGAAATAAGCAAGCAGAAGACATAGCTGAAATCATAGGCTTGATTAGATTGTTTTTACATAGCAGCAATTTTTAATATCGTGCAAATTTAATTAAAATAAAATTTTAAAAAAGAAAGAAAAAATTGTCAGGTGCAAATTTTGTTTTTGCATCAGACAGAAAAAAAGAGAAAAAAATTGCAGATAATTATTTGTTAACAAAAATTATTCTCTGAAAATCTTATTTCTGACATCACAGTTTATAGTAGCTACTTAGTTCTAGTTAGTAACCAATAATAAAGTAATAGCAGAAGTGCTGCAGTAATTATGCATTAAGCTTAATAAGGTTACGATTCTGTCAATGCCACACATGTTGAGGGATAATTTACTCTGTATACTGCCCTAGTAATATGAACAATTTATTTTACAGATAAAGGTATGACTCAAAAGTGACTGAAATTCTTGAATGAATCCCTAAATAAACAGAAAAAGTAACTATAAATAATAGAAGCCATGACAGGCTTCTCATTTTACAAATAACGAGTTTGGCTGCTCAGACCAAAAAATCTGTTATTCATTTCAGGATTCACTTACTGATAGGAATGCACATATTCTTGCAGGGTTATAAACAAAAAAACATTTTTGTTGCAGGAATCATCACTACATGATTACTTTGGAACTTCTATCTTTCAGGTTTGGGGGTTTTTCCTCTTTATGACAATCTCCCTTAAGCACACTTCAATTAGTAATTTTTGATCATGACTAGTCCTTGTTGAAAGCAGGGCTAATGCAGCCTTTCTTCTCTGGCTTGCTGTGTCTACGGTTTGGGGCAGGGAAGAAGAGATCTTTCTGAAAGACAGAGGAGTACCCATTCTCATATTTGAAAAATGTTTTTTTGTTTACCATCACCATTTTGTTAATGACTCTGGAGAGTTTTCAGATATTCTCAAGACTGAGATCCATCCTCATTACAATACCAGTGCAAATCTATCCTCTTCTATCAGGACTTGCATTAACATTCTAATTTTGCCTACTGCACACAGGTGTTTATTTATTTATTTATGGAAAATTTAACAAGAGTACACAATTCCCCTGCACTGAAAACTGGTTATATCTTACACTAAAAGTATCATTTAATACTTTGTAGAGTCCTCGTTGCTGAGAATAAACTTCATTACTAAAGTAAAGCAAACAGATTTTGTTTCAGGCCTTACCGCAAAAAATTGTTGCTTATCTGCTCTGAGGTTTTCCCAGGAAAGCAAGTTCTAAATGAAGGATTTACCAATTTTTCTTCAGTTGGTTATCAGTTAAGTATGAAATTGAACTGTATGTTTTGACATGATGCCAAAAATAAGGCAAATTTCAACATTTGTAATACTTCTTGAAATCATATATAAATATATATATATTATGTCTGTGTGATTGTATTGATCAATTCCGTTCATCAAGTTGTAAACAACATTGCATGCTTCAGGAAAATTAATTAAGACTGCATATTTGCCTTTCTAGAGTCATAGCACTCTTGCCATGATTATATATCTGACTGTCATCAAGTCACACTTGCAGAGATGGCCTTTGCTTTGTGAAGAGACAAATTGCATGAGCTAATAGGTCGTTTTCTATTCCTAACTTCAATGGCTCAATGAACAATAAATAATATTACTGTGTATATGTAATGTCTTCTTCCAGCAATGAAATATTTCCCACAAGACACAAAAGTCACTGAAATTGTGATATAATGCCTCAAATGACCAGAAATTATCAATATATCAAACACAGTATAATTTTTCTATACTGTGGGCCACATTTAACATTGCTGCTTCTCAACAAATCAATTTGGTTTACCCCACAAATTTAAAAAAAGAAAGGAAACATAAGAGTTATAAATCCTACAGGGAGAATCTTATAAACTAAGACACTTTATTTTGTGTTTTCCTTCAGAAAGACCATTACAGATAAGCATCTCTGTTAGACACAAAAGAAGATAATTTGGTCCTAGCACATTTACAGTGTTAAGGGCAGAATACATATTTAGAGCTGCCCAGCACATACCTAACTTTTTATCTCATGTGTTCCACAGCTGCCTTCTGAATTTGGATAGGTGCTTAGAGGAACTAAATCGGATGATAAGCTGAAGCAGAAGATAAAAATTACATATTTGATAACAGCAGAGTGCCCAATTAGACGGTTACATTGGTCAGAGATGTCTTTATAAGGATGCTGGGTTTTTGTTTTCACATGCCTTACTTAGATCTGGCCTCTCAGATAAATCAGAAATGTAATACATGGAGTGCTTTTCTATTTAGAGAACAAAAAAAAAGAACAAAAATGCTTGCAGTTCATACTGTTTAGCAGTTAAATCAAGTATCTGAATTCTGCTGGAAAAAGAAATATATTATCTCAGTTTTTAAAGATACTGCAAACATGACAATGTGGTTTCCATTATTATCACAGTCACCAAAGCCTTTGTATTAGTTCCTGGATGAAGTCCAAGGAAAATCTATTCCGTATCTTCTACCTCACTGTACTAGAATAAAATGTATACCCAGTAATATCAGCCCTGTAATCAAAGGGAAGTATTGTACCAGAAGCTCTTTGGAGTTTCAGGTGCATTAAAAAAATAAAAGTGCATTAGTTTCTACCTATCCAAAAAGTCAAGATTCCCAGAAAAAGAGCTTCTTTGTTATTTGTGAAATATACAATGGCAAAAGCTTAAGCCACAGAAAGCAATGTGCTAATACTGCCAGTTAAATATCAAGATTCCTTCATAATAAAGCAATTTCAACCAACAGATTTATTTGCTTTTGCAAATTAATTTCAACCTTGAGTTGCAATACAGGGTACTCTGCATATTCCCATAAATACGTGATAGTTTAAAATCAAGCTATATAATTATCTGTCTGAATTTGAAAGTGTTTTCATATTTTAAACAAAAAATTTCTTCATTGGCCTTCCCTAAGCAAAATTTAAATTAAAGAAACTTCATTTAATGATTAACCAAATATCAGATAATGAGCAGAAACAGGAAAACCAAGAAAATAGATGAAATTGCATTGTAATTAAAGAAAAGGAGATAAAAAATTGATGTATAATTTTTTAAAAATTTCTCCAACTATTAATCCACCTCTACTAATTTCCCAGCCCCAACAGAATAAGATAATCTTTCCAATGGCATAATTACTGATGGACTTTACCTTTTTTCATGGCTGAACATTTCTTTCTGCTATCCTCAACATTTGTTCATACTAAAGGTTTATAAGATAATGAGATGAAGATTTCTCTGCCACATATCCTCCAGATAAAATTTTTCAGTATGCTAAAAGTATTTTCTCCTGTTGAATAATGACATAAAATCATGGCCTTGTGTAGTAACTACACCAAACCAGAGCAGAAATGCTCATTCTCAGCTCTGCTATAGACTTTAATTTGGGAGCAGATCAGTTTAGATCAGCATACCCCACTTTTAGAATTGAGTAATAATAACATGGCCTCACTTTCATTTTGCATGTTTTGTGTAGACTCTATACTCTTCCACACAGGGAATTTTTTATACATGTCCCATGTTAGTTTAATGGAGACTCAAATCTATCTGTACATTCCTTGTAGCACTGTAATTAAAAAATTATTGAATTCAGTCTACCTTAAGACTCACCTTAGGCCTGAACTTTGTCAGCTATAAACCATGGAAATCTAGACCAATACTGCTTTATGAGTTGTGTAGCCTACTTATGCCAAATTCAATAGACTCACTGCATAGCCAAAAAGTTCCATCAATGAATTAGTTGATCCTAAGTTCTTTTCTTCTCTGGATATAGTTGTTTATCTCCCATTTGAAACACCATCATAATCCTAATATAACTACTAATAAAATGGAAAAGTCTAAAAAGTCCATTTGAGTAGAAATACTGAATTATCTTTATATAAGCAGGATAAATTTGTGTGTCAGCAATGGCAAAAATATATTTATATTGATTTTAAATTTCACTGACTGTTTATTTCAAACTGAATAATAATCTTATTGACAAAATTAATAACGTTTACACCAGTTTTGAAATGAGTAGACCACTAACAATTTACACTGATGACTTCAGTGAATCGAGTCATACAGCTCCATTCTTATGTCCTTATCTTCAAGATGAGGGAATTTCCCTCAAATTTTTGTAGCCATCCATAAACTGAAGTTAATATTACAGCATCTGTTCCAGTATTTTATTCTGAGCTGTAAAGACACCAATATTCTGCAATATTATAAAAATACTTATTTTATATTAGTTCCAGTCTTCATAAGCCAAAAACATCAGGCCGAACAAAGTTTGACAAAAAAACAAGGGACATGCATGGTAATATAAATCTTGAAGGAAAAGAATTACAGTGAGAAACTGGAGGAAAGGACAGATTTCACAAAAAAGAAAATTTGAGGAAGCTTGTAAAAATACCTACAACTAAAAGATTAGTCAAATATAAAAAAATTGGAAGTAATTCTTGGACTTGAGTATTGAATGTAACAACTGAAATGTTTTTATTTTCTCTTTAAACTTTACCTGGGCATTTATTTGACCAAATTATCAGTAATGCATGCAGTAACTGGCACTATAACTGTATGGAAATATTAGCAGCAAAGGGGAGCATTGCAAAAGTGCTTGTAGAAACCCGCATTGGACAGCTAGGAGTATATCTGGAACAGCACTTGAGACCAAAAAAGGAAAAAAACCAAACTGGACTCTTTCTAGAGGGACTCCATATCACAGGTGTTGACTATAAAATCCTCAGCATCATTCACACAGTAGTTGCACTGCCTACTGTTTCCACCCAAGCAGACTAAGCTGACATAGTAACTTTGCAAAAACAAGTATTTGTTCCTACTGGTGTGGAAAGGCTCACATCCAAATTCAAAACACACTATCACGAGCAAAATAGCTTCTATCAGGCTTCCTTTGAAGGCAAGACATTAGCAATTAATTCAGTCTTGCCTTGGCCTACAGTATTGATTTCTTTATTTCCTTTCCAATACTTCCACTGAGGCTGTGATAAGAGCGGGGAAAAAGAATTCTTGGAATCAGTAAGCTCAGAAGAGAAGCACAGCAGAGAATATCACATCTGGTCTGATTTCAGGTCAGACTTATCTGCTGATAGGAAGAGAAAATCAGAAAAAAGAAAAGAGAGGAAAAGAGAGATACAATTTCATACAACTTCTGTTACGCACATATTTAGGGTGCATTCCAATATCTGGTACCATGCAACAAAGCAAATCTTTTTTAGGAAAAATTCATGTACTGTAGTATTGTGGTAGCATTTTGCTACTCATTTGCAAGAGACTTCTTTGTTGGGAATGTTAGGTTTTATCCCTGGAGATATTACTTGTTTCTTGGCTTTAGAGAAGACAATATCAAAGTAACATCTTTATACTTGAGGCACAAGTTAATGAGATGTTTTGTAATCTCAGTTCCCAGAAGGGATCTAATTCTAGTCATAGGCCAGCTCTTTCTTGAATTCTGTCTTTCAAAGAGGTAATTTTTTTACATCTGCAGCTCTATCTTTGCTGCAAAAAGAGGTACAGAATGATAGAAACTTAAAATGGTCTGGGTGGTAAGGGACCTTAAAGGTCATCCGGTTCCAAACCCCCAGCCATGGGCAGGGACACCTTCCACTAGACCAGATTGCTCAAAATCCCATCCAACCTAGCTTTCAATACTTCTAGGTGTAGGGTGTCCATAATTTCTCTGGGCAATCTGTTCCAGTGCCTCACCACACTCACAGTAAAGAATTTCTATGCAATATCTAACCTAAATCTACCCTCCTTCAGCTTAAGATATTTTCCCTTGTCCTGTTACTACAAGCCCTTGTGAAAAATCCCTCTCCAGCTCTCTTGTAGGCCCCCTTTAGGTACAGGAAGGCGCTGTAAGGTCTTCCTGAAGCCTCCTTATGCCCAGGCTGAGCAACCCCAACTCTCTCAGCCTGTCATCAGAGGAGAGGTGCTCCAGCTTTGTGATCATCTTCTGATGCCTCTCCTCTGGACTCACTCCAACAGGTGAACACCCTTCTTACATTGGGAACTCCAGAAGTGAACATGATACTCCAGGTGGAGTCTCATAAGAGCAGACATGGAGAATCCATTCCCTTGAGCAGCTGGCCATGCTTCTTTTGATGCAGTCCATGATGCAGTTGGCTTTCTGGGCTGTGAGCATGCATTTTTGGGTCACACTGAGATTCCCCTCCACCAACAACCCCAAGTCCTTTTCTCCAGGTCTAGTCTCAATCCATTCCCTGCCCAGTCTGTATTTGTGCTTGGGATTGCTCTGACTGAGGTGCAGGACTTTGCATGCGGCCTTGCTGAACTTCAGGAGGTTCACACAGACCGGACCCGCCTCTCAAGCTGTGACACTCCCCATTGATGGCATCCCTTCCCTCCAACGTGCCAACTGCAGCACACAGCTTGGTGTCATGGACAAACTTGCTGAGGGGGTGCACTTGATCCCACTGTCCACGTCACTGACAAAGATGTCAAACAGTGCTGGTCCCAGCACTGGCCTGAGGAACACCACTCATCACTGGTCTATAGTTAGCCATCATCAAATTGTTGACCACAACTCTGAGTGCAACCTTCCAGCCAATTCCTCATCCACCCTGTGATCCATCTGTTAAATCCATGTCTCTCCAGCTCAGAGACAAGGGTGTTGTACAGGACACCCATATGGTTTGCACAAGTCCAGGCACATGACATTAGTCACTCTTGCTTCATACCCATGCTCTAACCCCACCACAAAACACCACGGTATTTGTCAGGCACAATTTGCCCACAGCGAAGTCATGTTGGCTGTCACCAATCACTTCCACGTTTTTCCATGTGCCTTTGCATAGCTTCTAGGATGATCTGCTCCATGATTTTTCAAGGTGAGACTGATTGGCCAGCAGTTCCTTGGGTCTTCCATATTTCCATTTTTAAAGACAGCAGTTATGTTTCCCCTTTCCTACAGTGGGAACTTCCTGGGTAGTCAAGGGTACACAGATAGAAATAAATTATCATTGGGAATTATCATCCCAACATCAGGTGCTAATTTGAAGAAGTGAGAGAGTTTATTTTGGAATTCCATGGGAAACCAGAGATGACAGAAACAGCTACTGTTGTAATGTGCCTTCAGAAAAAAACGCAGAGTTCACTCGCTGCTAGGGGTCTCGCTTCAGGACCAGAATGCAAGTCAGGAACCCCTGAAAAGCAGCAGACACGGAGAACCAAAGGCTCACACCACAATCATTATCCAACATTTAGGGGAAAAAATTTCCCATGGTAAACATATCCACTGTTAATCAACAGAGAGCAACTTACAAAAGAGCATGCTCACTCCAAAACACCCCACAGAAAATTCTGTCTCTGTGAGAGTTCAGACGAAGAAGGCACCCATAAGCTGTCTTAAAATATGCTCCAATCTGTAGATTTGTGCCTGCAAACAAAGAAGACTGTGCTGTGACTTCAGATTTTTAAGTACCTCACCGTACCATTTTTTGCCAAGAAACAAATCTTTTTAAGTGCCTGCCTCAGCCACTGAAGTATTGACAAAGTGAAGATGGTAGAAATGTGTATCATCTGTGCATTTCTGGCACCTGAACCTTATCATCTGCCCTGTTTACTTGAAGAATACAAGTGCTTATTGAAAAAATTAAAGACACTAGGATTCTAATGAAAGTTAGGGGTCTTGTTTCCCATCACTTCCTGGCTACTCCTCTTTGCAGAATGAGTCACTTTACTCAATCCTAGACTCGCCATTTCTCTCAAGTATTTCATGGTCAGTGCTCCAGTGGCATTCAGGAATTATGAGTGAGAATATCTGCCTACAGAACATTGAAAGGAAGAAATAATTTATCACTGCTACTAACTTCTATGTCTTGGTTTGTATCCAAATTTTTCACCCAAGTTTTTAAGAGTTCAGCCTAGGACTTGAGCAGAAACACAACTGATATGTTAAAACAGAAAAAGGAATACTGGCTGCTGTATTTGTGTATGTGAAAAATCTATACTGACTACTGGTAAGTATATTGCAAAATAAAGTTCAGAATACTTCTCTAGTTTAAAAAAAAAAAAGCTTGAATTCAGACTGGAGAAATCTTCATGCTAAACATGTCCAGACGCTTAAAAGTTTTATTGTTAAAATCCTCTACATCTTATGGAATAAGTGTTTTTCCTAGTGTCCCAGAAATACTAACATAATGTGCAATCACAGATCACTGATTTTTTTCTGTTTATTGTCAACATTTGCCTCCCATGATGATGTTAAGAGAGTTGAAATACTATCATACAATATTTCAAATTGTGAAGTAGGATAGAAACATGTTACAGCAAAGCCAGAAAGAGTTATTTGTTTTTCTATTTCTGTTTGTATAAACCTCTTCCTGTCTGGGATTTAAGCTTACCTCCATTTCTTACATTTTCCTGAAACAGAAAAAACATAATTAATGGAATATGAGCACCTATTATGAAAGCAGTGTAAGGTACACCATACTTTAGAGGAGTAGCAGATAACTGCTATCATAAATTAAGCTAGGTAAGGAACATTTTGTTTTGTTTGCTCAGAATGTACACATATATATTCAGCTAGAGATCTGTCACAAAAAATATTAAAAAAAACAAAATAGATTGCCTATAGTTTTTAAAAGGTCAGCTAGGGGAACTATTGTCCACTAGGGAAAAGAACCGAAATAAAGAGAAATTCTAAAGATCTGCTTTGCAGGGGGTTTTTTTTACCTACTGAAATTAGCATAACACTGTGATAGAAAAGCTGAATCCTGCTGCTGAGATAAAAAGAAATTTTCTACCTGCCCCAAGGGAAGAGATCTGTTCTTTGAAAAGAACCTAACAATGATAGTAACTGCCCATTATTCCAAACATAATAAACTGATTATGCAACTACTTCACTGAGGATTTCAGTCACTCATGGTCCTTGAAAATCCCACAAAAATTATTAGCAGACTTAGGGTAGCTAACTCTGGGAATTTCCACTGTATTGACTAGGCCAGATTGAGTTCCATGGAGAATGAGAATAGATTCTATACATCATAACTGATTTAGAAAATCATGAAACACTGGAATTGCAGGTAGATTGTTTGAGCTGCAAATGTCCTACTAGATATTAGTTCTATAAAATGCCTCTTGGTACCTCCAAGTCTCATGGCCTCTTTAAAAAGCTGGCTCAGTCTCATCAAAAAGAGGTGAAATAACACCAAAAGTTAAACTATTAAAATCAAACTTTTCTTCAAAGTGACCTGGTTTTCACAAGACCCAGAAGAAAATGAAAACTTCCTAGCAAAAACTAAAAATCAAGAAAAAACTCCCAATTCATTACAATTCACCATTCACCTCCACAGCTTGATGTGGACAAAGTTTCTTTCAGATTGCTCTTTTTCAGGCACTGAAACCTCATGAAAATAAATGTGTAACTTCATAATTAAAATAAGGTCTTTCCTATGAAAAACAAGACACCCAAGAAACTATCTCACAAGCTGAAAACTGATCACTCTAACCCAGCTACCAAGAAGATGCACAATGAATATAGTTAATAATATATATGTATATATATATAAAATATATATAATAGTTATAGTAACTCTCCAGTGTTAAATTCATCCAAGATTAATTCCAAATGCTAATGCACTCTTACTTGCCAAGAGCTAGTTGGGTATTTAGTTCTGGAACAGTCACTGGTGAATAAGGAATTAAGGCCATTGCAAAAATAGTATAGTTATGTGAGAAGACTGTTTGATTATCATCATTTTTCAGACTAATTCACTTTGAGAGCTGAGTTCTTACACTAAATGCCCATATTAATCATAGAAGTTTTTTATCCTTTAGCAGACTTGTACATTTTCTGTATTTAAAAGCAACTCTCTGACTTCAGTCACTGTAGTTTTCTCAGAATTTTTGATCTTACCAGAAATAGGATTATTTATTTACCATGACAACAAACTAGTCTATATTAAAAAAAACCTAAACAACCCAAGTTCCAAGGAAATTTTCTTTTTTTTTAAACTTATTTACTTCATACAGGTAACCTGCCTTTATTGGTAAAGACAAAGAGGAATTTTACTAAATGCAGTTATCTCCAGAACACTGAATTACTCTTTATTTGGAGCACAAGGAATCACGTGGTCATGGGTGGAGAAGGAAGAAGGTAGGATCTTTTCTGATCAGGGAGTTAGGGTATCTCTGAGGAGCAGACCAAGCAGTGGGATGGGGCTATGGCTCAAGGATGCAATGTGAAGAGTTTGATGCTGCCTCTTTGAAAATGCAGCCCTCCTAAAGAAACACACCCTCCATCCTGGGCGAGACCTGACTGAACCAATCAGCTGCATCAAGAAGCTGGGTTCCTGGAAAATGAGTGCAGAGACCTGCCCTGACAAGGAGAGAAATTGATGACCCCTCACCAGGAATGCTCAAGATGTATCAGAAAGTGAATTTCATGCAAAATGTATAAAATCCAGCAGATCTATTCTTTCCTGGACAAATTAGAACTTACTTAAGACTAAAGTACAAGCATTTCAGAAACAGAAACTATGGAGAGGATAGAAAGATATTTGCAATTAAATTCTCCATTTGGATATAGGCATTAAAAATCATATTTCCACAGTCTAAGACCATTAATGTTGCTGGTGAAGTGAAATTCCATTTTATATCCAAGAGATCTTAAAGGATAATTATACAAAGAACCAAATGAAAGTACAGATACATGTATGGTGTCACTCTTCTGGAAGTGGTGAAATTACCTTCATCCAAAATTCTTAACGTGTTAAAGATTCTGCCACACGGGTTTATCAACAAAAGAGGCATTTTGCATATATCTCCAATGTCAGTGGACAACAACTATGGTGATCAGTCTATATGTCTTTCAGATTATAATTGAACTGTCTCACCTAATGAATGAAGCATAGAATAATGTGCATGCAGTTTGCCTTTGTTTATCCACACTGTCAGCCTGACTTTGGTTCACTTTTACAGACAGATTTCTCTATTAATGTCCATATAGTTTCTTTCAAGTTTAACTTTCCAATTCGTAGCACTCCTTCAGGCACAAGACTCATTACAGCGCCAGACTAATAATTGAAGTGTTTTTCTTCCTGTCATTTTTCTATGTAAATAAATAAATGGAACAATTTTAGAATGCCATGAATTACATTAATCATAGCCTTATGTGCATAACTTTTCTCCTCACAGTAGCTTAATCTCCTCATTAAGTTCAAGCATGAAACATCAGCCAACAAAAATTTGCTTTTCACAATGATCTTAAGTTCTTTAATACATGAGAAAAAGCAGGAGAACTGGCTTTTCTTTT
Source organism: Drymodes brunneopygia (assembly GCA_013400955.1). Classification (NCBI taxonomy): domain Eukaryota; kingdom Metazoa; phylum Chordata; class Aves; order Passeriformes; family Petroicidae; genus Drymodes; species Drymodes brunneopygia. The sequence goes on from VZTZ01050758.1 coordinate 1,812,618, forward strand.
CCACTCTAAAATATATCAAGCAAAATGTTTTTCCATGCAATAAATGTTATTCTACTGTGTGATTTATTCCACATAAGTACATAGAAAATTCAACCCTAAGTAAATACCTATTAACAATATTTTGCAATTAGTTCTGGAGTCCTAATTTGCCCTATGTAAATAGAAATTCCAGTAAAACTGAAATATATGTCTGTTTTATCCTTTGAACATGAACCAAAGTCAAGAGGAAGCATCTGTGGGTTTTCAGTAATTCTGCTGAAGTTTAATTGAGCTTATAGAGATACATTTAGGGCTTAGAGGGATAGAAAACTCACTCCCACTCTAAAATGCATATGTTCCTAGAGCAATAAAAATTTTCTGCACATTCATAGTTCTAGTCTTCCAGACAAATATTATATTGTCTGGCAGTTTTTATGTACAAACATAAAACAGCAGAGACAGTTTTATTGCATGAATAAGCTTACTGAGAAAACTGAGAATGGGACGGGACTGTTCCCCTCTCAGTAAATATCACCACAGCTGAACATCCAAGAGTCCTATTCTTGCGAGCATTCATTTAAGGATTCTACTCTGTACCACTTTTAAAAGCACAGACCTAAGGGGGGAAAAAACCTAACCAAACAACCAACCAAAAACCCCAAACAACAGCAACAACAAAACCCCACAGTGTATCCTTTCCTTACAAAGCTTAGGTTATTACACAATTATTGGTTTTGACAAGCTTAGTTGATTAAAATGAATGGGAAAATGCTTGCATGTATCTGTGTAATTGTATATCCATATTCATATCTATAAATTGGTTCTAGTTTGCACTTGAAGAATGGCTGAGATCTAAATTCTCAGTCTCCATTATTTCTTATTAAATATGGCATCTGAATGATTAGGTCATACCCTTTGCTCTACAGAACATGCTTCTTCCCAACAGTATAGATTGTAAAGTCAGTGAATGAAGTGTCTCTTTCGAATTTCTGAAGGAATCTCCCATCTATCTAGATGTAGTCAGTCCTGTATCACCAGCCTCATTGATTAGGACAGGAATGTTTGGTGTTTATCAAATTCTATGTGAGGTTCAGATTATTCATAGTCTTCTGCCATTATATAATGAAGGGAGGACAGTTCTAACAATGTTCTAACCTCTCACCCTCCCTAAGCGCAGCTACAGAATTTCCAACTTTTCTCTCCATTCACAGAGAAGTCTAAAGGAAAGCAGCTCAACCCTAACACAGATTTGTCATTAGATCAAAATTCCACAAAAAAGATCTTCCACAGTGAATGGGTTGATTCCTAGGTGGCCGAGTAAATCTATAGTTTACACTATTGCTACAGGTCAAGGAGTCAGTTTAACAGTAAGGCTAGCTGCCAAATTCACAAAAAATTGCCATGTACTTATCTGCCAGAAAAGGTCAGGGTGCATTCTAAAACCATCCAACAAAGCAGTAGAAGATAACCCCCCTTAATCCTAGAACAAAAAAGATCTTTTATTTGACAAGTTACTTAGCCAGGTTTTATGTCATCTTCTTGTGACCTATCTTAGGCCATGCACTGAGTTTCATCATTTCTAGGAATAGTGTCTGTGGTTCCTGATGATTGAAGAGCACACCTTGGATTCTGCCAGCTCAAGGAAAAACACAGAATCAAAATAGGAATCTTAAAAAAAAATTAAAATGTAATAAAAACAAGAACAACTTCCTACCTGAAGTAAACATCAATAAGTATAAAACTTCCATAAATAAGAAATAATAGAACAAAACATGTGGAAGAGTATGCTATTGCTGTTGTAAGGCACAGAGGAAATATTTTAAATTATCCAAAACACTGAAAGGAGCTGGAGGATTTAGAGCTGCACCCTAACATTTTATATCATGCATACTTCACTGGAAATAAACAAAGTATGAATATGTGCCTGTAGGCACTACAAGGGCTAGAAACAGGTATGAATGCTTGTACACATACACTACTAATGAGATAAATGCAAACACAGAGTATCACTTCAATAAAGAAATGTCACACCTGATAAGGCTGTTGAAAAAATAACTGGAATGGAAAATGCTCATCTAGTTTTAAAACACCTCTGATGCTGAAATCTGGATGAAAAATTCCAAATTCATGCTAATGATTTGTTATGTGACACTATTACTACTGCAGCAGGATTAGCAACTCAGCATGGTCCTAAGTATATTATGCTGCTAGAAATAACACCTCTGTGTAGTACAGTGACCTGGTTCCTGGCTTTGCAGGAACAGAAGTACCACTCAATAAAATCAGCAGAAGGAAGTACAAAATGAAGGAGGGCAATAAGCCCAAAAGGGAGCATGACTGTGTCAGTGGGAATGGGCTCAAAAGTCTGCAACTGGAGTTGTTAAAAAATTAGCAACAGCTATATTATCTTATTCTCAACTCAATACATAGTGGTCTTGGTCCTACAATTGGACTCTGACAAAAATAATTGAGCAGCAGGTTCTTCCATAGCTGCCAACACATTAGATCCCTACCACATATTCCAAAGCAAGTTGTGGGTGAATCTGTACAGCCCCATCCCAGAATTCTTGAGTAACATGGTCTGGATAACACTGTCTGGCAAGGTAAGAGTGTAAGTGTGAATAGTTACAAAAGCAGCATGAATATTTGCAACAAGTGAACAAAGCAGTAGACAGAATTCACTTTTGTGTCAGAAAAGATCCACACTGTATTCTCACAAGGGTGTAGCAGAATCATTGCCATCGGGTGCTGTGAGCAGCCTGTGCTCAGTTAATGGGCAGGCAATGCAGAGTAGAACTAGTAGAGACCCACATGCCAGGGGTACACAAGTGCACCTTTGCTGTGCTTTCACCAATATGTGTGCCAAGGGATTGTAGGAAGTGGCTAAGGTTCACAGGAAGTTGGAATACCAACATCTCCAACGGGACTTTTGTGTAAACAGGGGAAGCTGCATGACAGGGGGGCTAGGCTGACATGGGGCAGGGATTGAACTTTCCAGGATTCAGCATAGAAAATGGTGTGTTTAGAAAATTGCACCTGCACTTTATTATTTTAAAATATGTTATTGTGGTTTATCTGTTGCATTACTCATACTGATCCTGAAGATGCAGTTCACTGATTTTTCATTAACTAGATGTCTAATAAAATAATGAACTGCCTCAGTCCTTACCTAAAATATGTGTGTCAAGCAGTTTTTCACTGCAACAAGAGGTGCTATTGCTGTCATTCTAACTCCATAGCATTTCTGAATGATTCTAAATGATTGCAAAGAGCAGAACAGAGACTCAGGCCAAGCTTTTTGGAGCAGCAGCAGAATCTTGTTGCAAAGAACATAAGAGATTTGAAATAACTGTTTTCATTTCAGGGAACTGGGGAAAACAAATCTTTACAAGCTGGCAAATTCAGTAAAAGTAAAAAGCTGGGGAAAATTGCAAATCTTAACATATCTGAACCTGATATACCATTTTTGGCTATAGGTGACAAAGCAGAGTGCTATTAGATTTCACAGCTTTCTTTTAAGCATGGAACGCTAAATAAATCTGAGATTGTTTAGTCTCCCATAAAACATCCTAATGCAATCCTAGAGCAAAAGTTGTCATTATTTTTTGTTCTTTGCTCCAAAAACAAGACCAGAAGACACAACAAATTCAGGAAATCAGGTGAACTGATTGATCAAGTCAGTCATTCTGCTCATTATTACAGAACTGGAATAGGTAATTTGCACAAGTCCCTCCCTTGATGCTCATATCTGCAACAGCACACAATTGGTATTTTTATAATTAGATAAGTATGTTTTCTAAGAGCTGGTGAAAGTGTCAGAATGCAAGAAGTATGTTGACTAGCTGCTGTCAGCTCCAAGGCTCAGCAGAGCTCTAATTATATATTGGAATATTAATAGGTGCAGTAAAGACAATTACAGAACTTCTCATAACCTTCTGTAGACACACAAAAGTAATTTTAATTGATAGCTTGAACTCTGTTACGAATTGATGATGGAATGTAAAGGAAAGTTTTATGATTATGCACAACTGAGCTGTTCTGAGCTGTTTATTCAGACCAAGAAGAATATTTAAAACAGAGTGCATACTGGAGCAAAAACATTATAGACGAATAATGCTTGGGCGGAACAAACCTTCTGGGAATTTTCCTAGTGACTGAATTAAAAGGTGCACAGTATTTTATCTGTGGCTAATGCATTACTTGGTATAACACTACAAAGTAGTTGAACATAATACAAAGGTTTCTTGGAACAGAGCACATACATTCCTTATCCTGAAGGATGGTGGGCATAAAAAGAACAGTTAGGAATAAAACCATGTTTAATTATTTAAGACTAGTTAAATGTTTGTAAAACGTTTGTATCATGACTTAAACGTAAGGCTTCCTACAAAGTTATTTAAATCAGTGTGAAGATTCCTCTCACTTTCTATGAGCTCTGACTCAAGATGTTATACAGATTGCAGCATGTTTTCTGCAATCTTGCTACTATGAAACACACAAGAAGAGGCAACCATAAACCACAAACATTTTACTCACTACCATAACATGAAGCAGTGATTTTCTGCCGCACTGACCTTTGTCTTATTCCATCTGTTCCATTATACCTGCAAATCTGGAACCAGCACAGGGAGAACGGCTTGCTTAGTCACAAAAACAGCAAGAGAAGAAGAAATATATGAAAGAGTTGTGCAAGAATAAAATTTTAAAAAAAGAAAAAAAAAAAGAAAAAAAAAGAAAAAAAAAGAGCATACAGTCTTGATTCAAAATAGACCTGGACAGCAAGGGATTTTCCAGAAGACCTGACTGCACCTAATGATGGTGACAACTTCAGCAGGGGAAAAACTGACAAAACTCAGTCTGCTGATCCTTGTGAGACCTTTGTAATGGCAACCACTAACATTTATGCTTCATTGTGCCCTACTTTTACACAACTACATTAAAAAATAAGTATTATGTCATTTAGTTGGTTTGGGTTTGTTGTTGTACTTTGGGGGCTAAATACCATAATACCACTTCAGAGTACTAAAAAACCTCTATTTTCTAACCAAATGATACTGGAAGTGCCATAATTGGCAAAAGTCCTCTTATTTTTACAGTATATTATGTGCAAAAAACCCCACCAAGTATTGTTTTGAACAGGATTTGGAAATGACCAACTCTAACAGGCAGAATCGGAGCTGAAAGACCGGAAATAGCAAAGAATATGTCTTTGCTTGTTCGTATTCTTCCCTTACAACTCTTGTATTGACTTCTAGTGAGCTGTCGAGAGCTATTTGCCCAAGACATGGTATCACTAGGACAGAGCAACATGATCAGATAAATGGTAGTGATAAATCATTGTTAAAATTTGTTTCCTTGCACTCATCATTGCAGGAGTCTGTATGAATCAACAGAAGTACACTTTTCCTGAAAGATTTTAGTATGGAGTGCCACACAGAAGGATAAAGGCATGTACTAAGTATTCTTGTATAATTTAGCTATGGATTGTTTGTTATAAAGAGTAAGACATTATAAAGAGAATGAGTAGGAAGGATGGTGAATTCCATCTCAACCTTTAGCACAGGCATGAACAGGCTGAGTTTGCATGACAAAACTGAATGCAACAAAAGGACTGGTTTTGTACATCACACCATCAACCTTTCTTTTCCTAAGTGTTAGGAAAACACCACTTGATCTGTCAAAGACCACAAGGCGTTATCTAGACTTGAGAGCAGAAACTGAAACAAAGCACATCTTGGGAGGAGAAACAGTTACATTAACATGGCTGTTCTTACTCTGACATCCCCAGAGACGGAAGGTCAGAGTAGTTTAATAAAATGCTTTCAGAGCAGCCGGTAGGTTCCCTTAAATTAATACAGAGGTTGTGTATTTTGGACACACTTCTCCCCATTTTTCTTGCCTTTTGGTAGATTACTGCTCTTTTGAGTCCATTATTAGAATATTGATGTCAGAGGCACACGACTTATTCTCAAGGTGAGGCATCCCAGTTCCCTCTCTTGTTCCTATCCTAGGGGAATGAATGAGGTCAGAGTCTCAGTGGAAACAGAACACAGAGTTTGAAGAATATTCCTTCTGTTCAGCAGATATTATAGAAAATTATCAAACCGAAAGAGTAAATGAGACATGACTCCTTTCGACAACTTCTATTCTTACTCTCTCATAGTAAAAAAGCAATTATTTTTTACAAAAAAGTCCTGATCCTACAAACATTTCCGATGTCCAAAATTAATTTTCACCTGATGTAATCTACACAGTTAGTGAGACTATCCAAAGGGATCAAAAGCTGCTTTCAACACACTATCTGCAAGTTAGTGTTCTGTATTTGAAAGCAGCTGAAACTGAACAGAAGAAAACGTGGTACTAAAAGTTTGCTGCATATCTCGCAGTAACAGCATGGCAAATCATGCTAAGCACCTTCAAATTCTATAGATACAGAGGGGAATTCCAAATGAAGATCTGTGAATACTCAGTTAAAAAGTAGAGAGGATGTTGGAAAAGGATAATCCATAGGTAAGAATCTACAACATACAGTTTTGAAAAAACAACTTCAAATTACTGAAAAATCACAAACTGACCATCAGAGGGTTTATGATTAATTTTGCATAACAGACATCTGCAAATCATTTTTTTGTCTCATTCATACTGCAGGCTTACTAGTTGAGCAGCAGAGGTGGACAAATTCTGCTTATACACCTTCATTGCAAATCTCAATTTCCCTCTGTTTCTTAATTAGGGAAAAAAATACTGAAGTATTCTGCCTTTCCACTGATTTTACTTCTTGATTGCAAGATATCTTGTTGAAGAAAAATTCTGATCATCCATGTCAGCCAAATAATAAGGTCAAGAAATGCATAGGTAGGGCTTGGGATGCTATAAATTTTCACAAGAAAAATGCATCTTCATCTATGCTTTGTTTAATGCTATGGTTCATAATAGAATGTATCATTGGGTATTATTACTTCAAAGCACAGTGCTTCTAATGAATCTTTTTATTCTTTTAGAGGATGAAGTGTTTTCTCAATAACAAAGGAAATGTTGCTGACAGATGTGTGCACTAATTATAACAGATTTGCCTAAACCAGACAACCACCATCAACTGCAGAGACTTCTGCACCTGAGTGAGCAAGCAATATGCAAGTGTGCAGAATTAATCACAGCAAACAGAAGAGGAATAATGGTGGACAGTAGATGCTGGAATATCAGTCCCATCAGCATGGCTCCTTAGATGACATTAATGCCCTCAACAAAACTAGAGACAAAGTTTATAAGATATATCTGTGTATGACATCTGGAACAGGTTCATCCTTCAAATCTTACAATAAATTCAGAATCTACTCACATTTTTTTAAAAACAGGAGGCAAAGTAGAGACACACAAAAACTACAGTACAGGAAGAAGTCAGTCCTGGAGAAGGGAGTTTGCTGTTAATTTAGCAATGTTAAAGGGACAATAATAAAACTTCATAATGAATCACCTGGCAAAATGAGGTGACAGTAACATACATATTCCAAAGACAGTAAGATTAACAGATACAGTCAGCAAAGAAGAATGAAAGGAAAGGTCAGAACAAAATAAGTGAGATCCTGCTGAAAGTCTCCTTGTAGTTGAAAAATTCAAAAATCTCTCAGTATGGCTAGAGGTTTTGTTATAAAATCTGGGTTAACAACTCATGCTGTATATTTTTCTATCATGGATACACTTGCTGGTTTCCTCTATCCAGCCACCCATCCTGATAAAAGGCTAAAAACATGAAGTCTCTTAAAAAATCTGCCACTGCTTTATTTGGTATAAATTTTCCATAAATTTCAGATATAATATGAGGACTGAAAGACTGATAAATGGAAAGCATGATATAAATATCTTGTTACTTTATAAAATTACTTCCAATAAAGAAAATAAAATGTTTTGGGTTTTTTTAAAGGCAATCCCAAATAAGCATAGCCAAGAAAAAAGTATATTTAATTATTTGCTCTGTCTGTGTTCTGATGTTAGTTAAAGCAGTACATAAAGCTATTTGTTCTTGCTAATCAGACTGTTTCTGACTGCAATCAGTTGTTCAATCTAATTTTGGTCTTTGTATCCAGGTCACGTGGTTCTTTCTATCCTGACTCAGACAGGCTCATATCTGTTGCACAGTTTTCATACAAAGCAGTACTGGAGCATTAGTTAAATATTTCACCTTTAGAAAGAATGTGAATATCAATAGGTCTGTATTTCCACGTCTGGTTTAGCAGCAACAGAAAATTTCAAGTAACAGAAATTACTGAGATGGGATGAAAAATTCTGATTACCACCTACAAAAGCTCCATCTTCATCTTCTAATGACATGGCAGTGTCATTATGTTGATTTGGGTTTTTTCTGCAATAATAAAACTTAATGAATGTAACCTTCAAACTTGTCTGTGAAAGTCCCTCTGGGATAAAGCAGATCTGATTTTTAGATCTGAGATACACTGGGCTGCCCAGTGCAGAAGGACATCTCTGTGCCTATGCAGTTTAGAGACTGAATACTACAACACACAGCTGGACCAAAGTACTATTGATTGCCATCTGGTAGCAGAATAATGTGCTCTGGGAACTCTGTGCAAGACATTGCCTTTTCCTAGTGAGGAATGCCTTCAAAAAGTGGGTTTACTTCCAGTTATTCATTTGTAAAATAGTACATTTTATCCATCCACAAAAAATGAAAAATATTTTTTAGGAATTTCTCACACATATTGTATATTACAGAATGGTATGTACAGTCTCATTGTTCTTAAATACTTCCTGTGACCCTTCTGTAAAATCAGTTCACAGAAATCTACAAGCTCATAAATAAACGTACTTATCTGAAACACTGGGTAAGTTTCAGGTAAGGTATGTGACAAAAGAGTTAATTGCAGGACCTAGATAGCTGAATAGCGAACCTGAGAAGTGACATAAGCAGAATACCCTAAGAAGACAAAAAAAAAACCAACCAACTTATTTTTGGTAAGTGAAGGGAAACATCTAGACTTCAGAAGTCCATGTGTTAACAACCGTACTGCACCAGGTTGCCTAAGAATACCTCAAAGGAAGCAAATGTGATTGGAGAGGACTAAAGGATGTCTGTGTACTATTGGATAATCATGTTTTGCAGTTTATTTCAGCTGTGTATAAACTCCTCAAGAATTCCTAGAAATACCATCCTTCCCACATGGTGGTGGCAGGGGGCATCTCATGATTCTGAATTAAATATTTTGTAATTCTACCCTTGTGTCCCTTAGTAAAAAAAATCCCAAATAGGTTTCGCAACAATGTATTAAACTTTTTTTTTAAACCTATGTTCTGAAACCTCTTCAGGTTGCTGTGAGTATCATAGCTTAAAGTGTAAGCAGTAATCACCATTTGCAAGTAGATGGCACATTATCACAACATATTTATAAACAAAATGCAATTGAAACATATGTCTCAGTCACACAGTAAGACGTCTGAGAAAATTCGTTACTGTAAATTAAATATAGCTTAGTTTTATAAAAGCTGCAGTTCATATTTCAAAGACTTTAACAGTATTAGCATTTACTATCAGAGTGGATATGCTTAAGCACACTTAGGACACTAAGTGCTATTGCACATCTGTTACTGAGAAACTTACAAATGACACAGTTCAAACAATGAGCTGAAGGAAACAGACTCTGTGCCCTTTTACACTTTAAAGTAAAATCATGAAGAATTTCAGTAAAACAGAACATCCAGGAATGCATTATCAAAGAGCTTACTTCCCACCACATTGCTTATCATCTAGAAGATTTTGAAATACTGCCGCTGCTTCTCCATAACCTGCATTCTGGTTCAGTTGCACTAATCTTTTCCTAACTGGGCACCAGCGTGTACAAGAGCAATTACAGAGTTAATTTATCAATTATTTGAAGCAGAGGAAAGAAAGTGAAAGGTGACAATACATTAAAAATAACAAGAACCAATCTTATTTATAGAATAGAATCAGAAGAGTTAAGGTTGGAAAAGGCCTTTAAGATCCTTGAGTCTGACCATTAACCTAGCACTGCTAGTCCACCACACAATAGAAAACAAAATCACCATTAACGTCAAAAATGCCAGTACATGTGCTGGTGTCAAGGAACACTTAGGCACCAGAGTGATTTTTTTCATCTTTACAGCTTTCCTGGGTATACCTTTTAGCTTGAAATCTTTCAAACTTTGATTTAAACTGATCCTTGTAATTTTAGGTTCATCTGACAGTCCATTAGCTAATCACATAAGGACAAGAGTCTCTCCATCATAGCTAAAGATGGCAATTTTTGCACTCTTTTTCTCTATCCTTGCAAAAGAGGTTTTCATAAACCACCCAGAATAAGCAGGGTTAGTCTGTCATTTGGCAGCCATAATGAACACAGTCTCAGTGGTCCAGTTTGAACTACTTCCTATTTCAAGGTTTTGCTATAATAGGGGCTTTCAATGCAATATTAATGAAGATGTAGCAAATAATTTCCCTGTTGGGCACCAATTAAGCCACTGAAAGACCTTTACTGTCACCATATTTTTTGGTAATTCCAAACTGGTATGCATTCAAAATTGAAGTATCTGTGCCACAGACCACAGAGAGTGTCATTGGATAAGTAACATTTCATATTTTTATTTTAAATATTCTTCTGGATCTAGGATATGCTAAACTAAAATCATAATTTCCAGATCTAAAGTTATATAGGTACACATCCATGGTCCTGTGAAAACACTGTAAAATCAATATACCAGAAACATCTAATTAAGATGGAAAGTACTAAGGCAATTCTGTAGCTTGATGTAGAACACTTCAGTCATTGTATGGCAAGCTCTTCATTCAGTTTGTGGTTTCTTGCATTCCACATACGTTGTTTTTTATTACCTAGAAGTTCGATATTTAATTATATTATTGTGGTTCAGCTCCAGACACCAACCAAGCCCCAGGAAGCCACTCACTCATGTCCCCAATAGTGGGACTAGGGAGAAAATTGGAAGGGTAAAAGCTGGAGAACTCGTGGGTTGAGATAAAGAGAGTTTAATAGGGAAAGCAAAAGCCACACACACAAGGCAAAGAAAAAATAGGAATTATTTCACTACTTCCCATGGGCAGACAGGTGTTCAGCCACCTCCAGGAGAGCAGGGCCCCATCCCACATGAAGGCGACTTGGAAAGACAAACACCATCACTGCAAATGCCACCCTCTTCTTCCTTCCTCACCCCACTTTATATATTGAGCATAGTGCCATATGTCATACATATACATAAGTAGTAAAAACGGTATAAATTTCCAATTGTGCTTTCTTCCTCCTCAGATTTTTCTTTCCTTTTGGGGTTATATACATTCTAAGATCAAGAAGGATCAATTATATTCCATGATTAAATCAATGTAGCTGAAATGTACATTTATTTCCTGTTCAATCTGACTTCTAGCTATTTGCTTTGACATGGCTTTGGGCCACCTCCTTTGCACCTGTTGTTTTATCTCTGCACAAGTTCCTGCTCAGCCTAACTTCAGCTAATTTTTTTCTTTTGACAAACTAAGCAGACAAAGCTACACATTCCCTGTTGCAAAACAATTTCTATGATCTTAACAGCACATAAGATTTGTTACTGTATTCCATATTATGTTTTTAAAAATCCATATTAAAATCTGGAACAGAGAACCAGATGAAGTTTTCTATCACCAAAGCCATGCACAGAAGTTAAGATCACTTGCCTTTTACTTTCTCTACCTCCGTGCATTAGGTCTTTTTGACATTAGGGCATATGGGGGGCTCAGACTTGTTTGTTCCTGTTGAATTCATAGATCCTTTCAGAAACACAGTTCCATGGATTTTCATGCTTAGACAGATACCAGAGCATTTCACACTGCAAAATAATGTCTCTTTGAGGGGGATCTGGTTAAAAAACTTCAGAGTGGTGTTTGTAACAAGAAACAGAGTATAACAGAAGAAGTCATATAGATAATTGCCTTGCCTCTCTGTCATAATCAAAAAAGTTTTCTGTGCCTTCCATTACCCTGTCACTACTGAGTTTTGTGCTTTCTTTGCTCCTATTAAAGATAGCTCCACTGAAAACAAGTGGATACAGCCAGGATGCTGACAAAGAAGGGATGCATACCTATTCTCTTGCGCCATGTGGAGAAGAACACATGCAGTTCCAGATGGTGCTAACAGAAAATATGATTGGGCTACAGCTTTCTAAACCCCTCTGCCCATTCCAATAAACACGTAACTGCTGCAACAGTCGGTACACAATAAATAGTTTCCTTCTTCTGCAAATAAGCAACTGGGGGAAACTTGAGTAAGAGATTCAGTGAGTTACTTTATGATCACACATGAAGCTTGATCAAAGATTAAGCACAGCACTGCTGCACAACCATGAACTATTAGTTACACCATGTAACCCTAACACTTTGCACCCTAAATATTTCTGTGCTATTGTAAGTCAGAATGAACAGCACATAAATAAGATGTCATGATCCTCACTTGGCCATTTGTACAGAATTATTGAGAGAGTAAAGACCTTTTCTTCTATTCTGCCAGAACAGATTTAACCTAACTCACTTTAAATGAATGTATATGTCTTCTAGAAAGGGGTAGTACAGCAGTTTCCCTAGGGCTCTTGTTTTATTGCCTAACTGTCCTTAAAAATTTAAGATACAAATGAACATCCTGTAATGAACAGTCATTCTGCAGATTATAGAAGGCAGCATTGTAAGGCAGAAATTTGCTATTTCCACTTGTAAATTTAACTGTAAAATTCTTTCAGTAAATCAGTTTTATTATAAAGGAAAATGACATACATTACTGGTCTATTGCCTACAGCACTGATGATTAAAAAGGCTCTTCTGCCTGCTTCTACCTTAAACTGTAGAACAGAGAAGTGCAAACTCTCCATATATCAGTTTTGAATGTCTTTAAAAGGGTGAGACTGATGTTTTCCACTTCTGCTCTTTCAGATCTCTTCAGATATTTGTAAGAACCTGAAGCATTGCTGTATCCGCGTGGGATTCTGGCTGTCCTGCAATGAAACTCCATCATTTCTGAAGGTGCCCTGGCTAGAACAAAAACATTCCTGTGTTCAAAAGTGGCACTAAAAACCCAGACAAAGTTGAAAACTAAATTTACCAAGTTTATAGGCAGTGTTTGGTGAGGTAATTGAAAATTTGTTTACTTCTAGAGAATGTCTCCATGATGTGCATAAGTGCCTAATGAATCAGGACCATTGCTAAAACATATATTCACAAGAATAGAAGGGAAAAGATACAAGAGAAATTTTACACACCATTTCTGCTTTTTTTGTACTGACATATGTTAAAGCATCCTTAGTACTTGGTTGAATTATGTGGTTTTTTGACCTCTGCCCTCTCTTCCAAAATTTAATATGTTCTATTTCCATCCCTCAGCAAAATCTCCTGACTTCCTCTGAAATGGCAGACAAGCCACAGCCCCTTCATTTATGAGGTAATGAGTGTTTGGGCACTGTGGTTGGACAAGGTCAGTTCCAATACAGTGGGAAATAGAGCCCAGATTTCCATGATGACAAATGTTTTATTCTATCAGTTTTCTGACCTACTCCCATGAGGAACATCTTAGATTCTGTGTTTGGGATGAATAAAATAGAGCTATTATGTTTAATTCAAAAAGGCAATAAAATAAGGAACAAATGAATGCAGACATTGGTCCAGATTCCTGACAGATTTCTAAATATATGGTTTAAGAGAGATTTAGACTAAAACTTTTGACAGTCCCATTTTTAGCCTACATAATTGTCTTTAGAAGAAAAAAAAACGCAGAATCCAGAAATCCTGATTTATGTTAGAAAGAATATATGCAACCCAGGAGACCCAGTACTTTGCTGTTGCAGTGGTTTGTGTCCCTAGAAGCCTTTTCCCTAAAACCCCTACCCCCTTAGGAAGCCTTGGAAGGAGCCCAAGGGCAGGGACCCCTGGGGTGGAGTCTCTGATGGCATGCCCCAGAAGGGCTGAGCTTCTAGGGGGCTGGCTCCCCTTCCCCTATTTGTCCTATCACCTGCCACTCTCCCTCCGCTCTCCTCCCTGTGCTAGAAGGTTCTGTTGTATTCTATGTATTGTTGGTTTACTCCCATGTCATTCATCCTCACTCCTCCCCCTCCCCTTCCTTAGTGGTGTATTAACCATGGACCCTCCCCAATTCCTCTCCTGGACCCTCACGTTATTGGCTATCCGGTTATGTTATAAGCTGATGTCGAGGGCTGTTCGAGGCTCTCGGCACGAGACCCCTCAAGAGGAATAAAGACTCTGTTTGTCTCTGCCGGGAGTCGCTCCATTTCTCCGCTGAATCGCTCGTGGTCAAGGAAAGATCCAAGAACCCACGCCTACCCTCTCAGCCCTCCTTCCCCCTGAGAGCTCGGGCTCCGAAGCTCCCACGTCTCCCCACCGGAAGGTTAGGGGTTTCGTGGTCATCAGGGAGGCGTAGGAGGACCCCTCTGAGAGGGCCCCGCGGAAGACCCCCGAGCGCAAACACCCCGGCTTCTTCCCGGCTGGTGGCTGTTTTATTTTTTTATTTCTATACTTTGCTTATCTTTAATGATCTTTAAGCAGGCAGAAATGGTGCATTGTACTTCATGGAATGACTGTACAAAATATGTTTGAATTCTGAAAATCCCAAATAGAAGTTTTATAATTGGACTCATAAACTTGCAATTTAGGAATCTAAAATGTCTAGAAAATGAACCGAGTTTAAAAACAATCACAGTTAAGCAATCAATACATAACAAATCCCAAACTTCCTTACACAAATCAAAATACTGCACTGGAAGCTGTAAGCACAATTACAGTTGGAAATAGGTAATACATGCAGATCTCATTATCAAGGTTTAACAAATACACCTGTCTCGAAGAGCTCGTTAGTCAGCAATGACAATGAAGGAGAAAAATTTGGCTGTCATAGCCAACCACAGCATGAGCTGAGCCACATAAAAGATGTTTAATGTGAACACAGGCTGTCTCTGGCAAGGTGTTTTCAGTGAAGATCTAAGGTGTACAGGGTAAGGTATGGTCATAAGCGCATCTGTGCAAAATTCTGTTCACCCTTATTTAAAGCAGATGAAATGTAAATAAAAGTGGAAGGAGCCCAGAGGAAACTCATTACTTAAAATCAAAGGAATTGAAATTCTACACTATTAGTAAGGGCAGAAAGAGCTTGGGAATTTGGTTAGCTGTGGTATTGTCTGTGTATATTCAAGGAGATCAAACATCAATAAGGATGTTTTATACTTGTATACTTTTAGGATTAAGCGTACAAGAAAAAAATTCAGGAGAGTATTATTTAAGACCTAGACCACAAATCAGCATGGTGCTTACAATCACAGGAAGGAGAGACAGATCAGAACACATCTGCTACCCAGGGTCTTCTATGGAAATCAGAAAGGAGCTTGGAAAGGGAAGACATAAGTGATCAGTTCCAAGATGAAGGCAAATCATTTTATAACAGAGATTAAACGATGAGATAATCTGCTGTGGAATGTTGCATTGATACCCCAGATCCTTTGCAGTCTTACATTTTAAGAAAGTCTTGTGACTACTGCACCAGCCAGAAAGCTGTTTTATCCCAAACTTTCTGCATAACATTGCCCAACACAAAGGACCTTATTTTTAAAACATCTGAACTTTTAAAACCGAACACTTTCTTATAGAAACAGAAGCAGGAGGTGCTCTAAAATTCCTCAGGTTACATAAGTACTGCTGAAAAAGTTAGCAATTTTCTGTCCCTGCTTTAAGTCCTCACCCGTAGTAGAAATAATACCATTGTTTCACAGATACGAAGCATCACTGTATGTTAGATATCACTGTGATCAGTTCAAATTGAAAATGCTCTCCTTTAGCAGTGCTAAATCTGTATGTGACCAAAAGAAAATTTTTAATCAATTATTGCTCAGTAGGAAGGAAAATCCAAAGCAAAACACAGCCCAAAGAGAGTCTAGGTACTCTGACAAACCTCATAATCAGTGGGATGCCAAGACCCTCCTAGACACCAAAACAAGCCTTTACCCGTGTGAACTAACGGGTAATTCAATGAAAACAATGTGCCTAAGCACAAACTTATGAGAGCCACTGGCTCTGATTTTTTTCTTTGAACCTCCATGCCAAAACAAAAAATTAAGATTGCTGTCTTAATTTCCACATTGAGAGTTAAGTGAGCAGATACTTCATAGATGTCCAGAGAAAAATGTACCACAAAGAGAGTATTCATTTGCCTGTTTTCCATCTTATTTATGCGAACAAGCAGGTCTCAGTGTGCACTTTGTGAGACTGTGCATGGCAGCCCTTTACCCAGGGAATGCAAATATGCTTCCTACCTTCCCAAGGGTTAAAGAAATTAAGTTTTGTTTTAGGAGGTTATGCCTGCTTCTGGTTCAGATGATATTAGTATGCATTTGCTTTCAGACTTCCAAGTGGGTTGGTAAAGGAAGGAAAATAAAACTCATTAAAAAAAAAAAAATCATGCTGGGATATTGCTCAGTCATATAAAGCGGATGTTACTGATTTTATATTGGACTCTTCCACCTAAATGAGGCGGTGTGAAAGTAACACTTTCAATGTTATAGCTTTGTAATACTAAAGGTGCTTGTGTTCTTACACAGGCTCCAACAGTTAGAATGGCATTTTGTAGTAGCTCTGGAGGAAGGAAAAATAAACCACGTTCTGGGTTTGCTACCTACTTTTGTCTGTACTTGTTTTAAAATTTTTATCTAGGGCAATATTAGCTAATAAAGAATATAATAATAATTAATAATATAGTAATTTTCTGAAAAAAGGTCTGAACTATGGAGATATAGACCAGGACAAAGTTGTACTCTATTGAGTACTATGCACAGGCTTACTATACACCTGGAGAAAATAATTAAGAGATACAATTATCTAAAGGAATCATCTTTTTTTTTTGTTTACGAAAACAATTAATAGCTAGAAAAGTGAGCAGAAAATCTAGAATTGTTAAAAATTTTTAGTTAGTTCAAATCAGGTCTTACATTAATATAAGAAAAATACAAGCCTGCAACTTTTTAAATCTTGCTTTTTTAACCTCTTGGTTTTCGTCTATTGGATTTTCCATAGAACTCTGATTCTGTGAGCTCTTTGTTTTCATTTTTTTGTTCTACCACTATAATGTCAACAGAGATCTACGACTCCAGAAGAAGGTGGACTATAGTGTTGTTTTACAGAGGAAAACAGGATCACAGGTCTCACATCACACAGCATGCCAGTGGGAGAGCTACAAATAGAATCCACATTCTGTGAGCCATAGACTGCTACTTCATGTGGACTCTTAAAATACAATACAGTAGTGAAATGCTCACAAGCACAACTACAAGGAAATTAATTTGAGACCATGACACTGAAAGGGAAGGTAAAAAACCCCATGCAGCAAGAGTCTTCAGACAAAGTTGACAGCAAATCAGACAGAAGCAGGCAAGAACATATGAAACAGATTATTTCTGATCTCATACTGAAACCAATCTCAGTAAGAAGTCCCTTGTTTTTTGTTGTTATGGATCTCTTCCAACTGCAGATAAAAAAACAAGAGGAGGTTGGGAATGAAAAGAACATGACTCTGTTTAATAGAAGGAATTCAGCAACACACAGCTGAAATGATTGCTAATCTGAAGACTAGATATGACAAAACACTAAAAAATGGAGAATGTTTGCATTAAATGAATAATTAAATGCAAGCACAAGGACTATTTATAAAAATTATTATAAAGATTACATGAAAGAGGAAAATCAATGTGGTACGAAGAAAAACATATCTAGGAGTAAAAGGATTAAATAAGATAAAGAATATTTAAGCATTTGTGTCAGAAACAGATTTCTAATGTTCAGCCCTCTTAGGCAGTGTAAGTCTCCCAAGGGAAGGAGTAGAGTTTCACTGCATGAGTCTTTTAGCTAGAATATCAAATTAAATTTTAAATGGTCTTTCAAGATAAACTAGCATATATACTCTATTTTTGCTGCTTCCTTAGGGTAATGACTGCCACAGTAGCATTTATATCTTTTTGCAGAACACATCCTGCAGATAGAGCAAAAACATTTTTTCTCTTCACTGACTAAGGGTATTAAATTACTTACAGATCTGAAGTGCAGAATTTCTTACAGTGAAAGCCAGCAAAATAATGGTGAATGGGAAGCAGAACCAAACCTTTCATACTGGGATATTCTACCTTAGGCACAGCTCCTTGGTGTGGCTGTTTTTAGACACTGAGGTGCCATAGGATATAGCAGTTCTCTCACTAGCTTTCAGCCCTGGAGAGTTGCAAATATAACAGATCTTTCTCAGCATTTTCCCTATGGCTTCACTAAAAGTGCTCAGATTGCTGCCAGGTGGGCTTTTTAGCACAAAAGCAGTAAGGGCACACCAGCTGAATGCTGGGCTCTACATTTCTGGTTCTGATCTGTAAGTAGAGGGTACAGTGCCTCAAAAAGTAAATAACAAATGAGTTTGTTGCATTCCAGGCACTCAGATTTAAGAATAATTTATGCTCCATTTTCTTCATAATCATTGAATAAATATGCTCAGCTTTGGCTTTCTAACTCACCAGTCTTTCATTAGACCAGCTATGTACCTCACCTGTCACCACAGACTGTAAAAAAATAACTCTGCTTGAAGCACTGGCTTATGGTAACTTTCAACTCAGGAGATACAGTTCCACAGCTGAAACTCAGCAGAGACTCTTTGTGGGGAAAAAAAAATACCCCACAATTTTAAGAAGGAATGCAGTGGATTTTGACATGATACAAATTTTTCCAGTGTGAGACCTTAGCTTGGGTTAGTGGGTTAGCCACATGCTTTAGTAATTTTTCTGCTTAGTGAGTCTGAAGGTTCATAAAGCAGCTTCATGAAGTAGGAAAAACTCCTGTTCCCTCACAGCATCAAGAGTTGCTGTGGGCTTTCTTTTCTAGTCTTACCCAAGTCCACTTCAGAGAATATTACCTCAGTTAAATAGAGTGATTCTATTCACTTCATTTCTTTGAATGCTAACTAGACTTCCACTGTAGCTGCATTTTTGTATCCCCTGTGTGGCATGAATATTCACATATCATGTCATTCGCCTTTGCCTACCTAGGAACAGACAGGCCCACATCAATATAATATTTCTCCTTTGGAAAACTTTCCAGTGAATTTCATTCTCACCATTAAATTAAAGGAAAAATTTATGCCCTCATACTCATGTAGTGAAAGATTAATAGCAGCTGCACCACTGGATTATAGTTAATTTTAACATAAAGACCCATTTACATTTTTTCCTTAACTGCCACATATTTATACATCTATTGAAAGAAACAAACATTATAATAATTATTTTATGCATTCCATTACTCATAAATTTTATTATTCAGGAGTCATGAGATAGCAGATTCACTTACAGAAGGCTAATTAACTAAAATGCTCCTTTTACAAAACTGTTTCTGACTCGTGGGCAGCTACCCAGAATGGAAATATTTACTGTAAGATTTCATTTAATTATATAATACAGTTAAGGCAGATATGGATGGCAGCTTGCCATGGAACACTATTATTCCATTACTTGTTTAGCTAATACACTTAAAGAGAATTAAGAGTGTAACTCAAGATACATGCATAGCTTCCCATTACTAACTGGTGGCGTTCCAAATCCTAGATTCCTATGCATCCAGCATAGCACGCTGTACTTCTGTTGCATCTTGCATTACAGCTATATTAAGCAGGACTAAAAGAGTTTGATTTTACTTCCAGGTATTCATAGAAAAATCTAATGATTAGCCAACCCTTTTTCTGTGGTAGCTTTTCTTACCTGCAGCAAGAACACATATGCTTCTGTTGCTATTAATATTACCTATTCTGATCTCCAGCTGTTTTCTGTTCTGGCTGCTGTCGGGAGATAAATTCAGACAGAATGGCAAAGAGGATTAGTCATAAGATATGTAGGTTTTTAACAGGAGGCCACTGGGTTCTGCCTGTCCAATGACCTAGAGAAAATAAGTTTTTCTCAGTTCAGACTCCAGAGGACAATCATTCTCACTGAAAAAAAAAATCAGAAAGTACAATTCTTTTTGATTTGCCTCCTTACTTGTGGGTTTCAGAGAGCATAAGTTTTAGAAGGACAAATGCAATAAGCTAACTTCCTCAAGTACTAATTTTATTATTAAATGTTTAAGAATGCAGAATGTTATTTTCAAAAAGATACTGTAAGTATTGGCATGAACAGTGTACAGGAATTGACTATAAACTTGGTTGATAATCCATACAATCAAATGATTAATCCTTCTACAGATGAAAAGATAGATTTACAGGTGTGTAATAGTGACTCTAAACGGTGATGAGCAGACAGCTTCCTCCCAGACTCTCATTCAAAACAAACCAACAAACCTTTCTTGGGTTTGGGTTTTTTCCCTCTCTTTCTTTTTTGTTTCAATTTCATTATTCAAACCAAGGTAAAAATGAGAAAGTGGTACAATCCTTTTGATATATAAGCAATCCACTTCATCATACACATCTTTGAATCTTGAAACAAAAAAGCAAGTAAGTTCTTTGATGGGCTCATGGTTTATACTGTGTAAATAGCATCTCTGACAAATCAAAAAGGGAAAAACAGTTATTAAGGCAGTTGTTTATATTCCACTTTGAAAAAACTCTGAGCCAGTCACTGTTTATTATGCTGCTGAAAATGTGCAATCCATCCCTGCTTACACTAACACTTGTCAAAACTGCTAGGGGTTAATATGTTATTTTTGTAGACGAGATATTTCTCTTCCATTTGAATGAGTTTTTCTTGCAGATATTTGGTAGCAGGAAGATACAAGAAATAACTTTAAAGAACATTTCTAAAATATGAGGTAGAGTATTCCTAGCTTATTTAAGGTAAGGATTCTTGTACTTCTGAATATCTTTTCTTCCTACAGACTAACCTCCTACATCCAACAGAATCAAGGAGGTGGGGAATCACCAAGAATGAGCCACCTAATTACAGGCTCTAGTCCTGAATCACTGCTAAAAATCATGGGGTAGTATTTGTTTCCCACTGCAATTTTAAATATTTTTCCTTTTATAAGAGAAACAATAGAAAAACATGGGGTTTTTTGAATCAAGTAGCTGCCTTTTGTTAATTTTTGAATATCAGCTGAAGACAAGCATAGTCTAACAGCTCTAATATAGAAGAGAGGTCACGTTTGTGACCTGCAACCAGATGTATAAAACAAGTGGTGAAGCAAGGCTAGTCCAAATGACTGCACAGGATGATGGCTGCAGTATCTCTCATCTCCCTTCCAAAACAGATTAAACAATGTGCTTGAAATCCTTTAAAATGTGTCTGCAAGGTGATACAGTTTTAGGTGAATGCAGTAAAAGAAGTTGGCAGTACTGATTTTACTCTGCAGGTAAACAGTTAGAGGAGGAAATGGAACCAGGGATTCACTGAACCTGAAAGAAGATGATACCCTGACAAGTTAAAGCTGCTGGTCACTAATGGTTACATCATGCTTGCCTGATGCTATTTTCAGTTTTCTTGCTGCTGTTTAATCTGCTGCTAAAATGTTTGGGGTTTGGTTTGGTGGTTGTTTTGGGTTTTTTTCGTTCATATATGTTGGATACCACTTTCTTTACAGTGTCTTACAACTGCTTCAATAGGTAGTACATTCACAGAGTAGGTAGGAGCCTACCCACGTGCAGAACAACAGGACAGAACAGCAGCATTTCCTCCTCCCCCTCCCCTGCTGGAAACGTCTCTTACTGCTACTATATTCCTTAATAAGTGCACTTGGTATTCCTTAATAAGAGCATTCTTTCTGTTCTGGGTGATATATTGATACACAACAGGTTTCACATTTTCCACTTTTTCTCAGTATGGTAATTTTTTATTATCTTATTGGATAATTGTTTTTCTGCTACTTCAAGCATGTCCCAGACTCTTGAATATGTTTTGTAGGGGCCCTCCCAATAAGCTTTCCATGTAGAAACCTGCTGCTGAACAGGACACATTTTCCAAGGACTGAGAGAAGGGCAGAACTGAAAGAGTAATTCTCAGAGGGAAAAAAAATGACTGTATATAACTATTTTTCTAAAAAATAGATTAAGGTAGCAAGACATGCAAAGAATACTCAATGCAGAAGTAGTCTTACACTCTTCATGCATCTCAGATGACAGCAGACAAATCTGTGCCTTCAGTCATCATTGAACAAGTACTCTGAATCTGTTTTAGATATAAAATCCCCAGAGAAGATTGCTGTTTCTGTTCACTGACTGGAGACATTGTGCTGGAAGCAAACAAACAGCCTGCAATTCATAGCCAGCTGCAGAACCAGCTGGTAAAATTCCACATAGTCATATTCTTCTGAAGGTGAAGGCTCTGTTGTTTCAGGATTTTGATTTTTTTTTCTGCTCTGCATTCTGTACCCTCTTGAGGCAAATGAATAGTATTGATCTCTGATTTAAAAAACCAAAAAAACCCCAAGGTTACCTGAAGTATTTGTAACTATCAATCCAACACTGAAAATTGAAATAGGAGAGATAGTTTAAATTCTTTACCGCTTTCAAACTATTCTGTATGCCATTCTTTCAGAATACTCAGATACCAGCATACTTGACAATTGATTGCTGACATGTTCTGTAAACCTCCTGCAGTGACCAGGGAATATTTGTGCAACGGAAACTGACAGTAAGAACAAAGGTCTGGTGAGGTCCTGTGCAGAGTGCCTCCTAAGAAACAGGAAGAAAACAGCTATTCCAAGGCCCTGAAGTGAAACAGCTCGTACAGCAATCTACAGGGCTGTCTCATGTCAAGGACTAAGTCTGCCACATAAACTGCCAGGTTTTACTTTCTAAAATCTAAAATCTAAAATACTTTAGGTATTTCTAAATCTGAAATCTGCAGTACTGTTAATCCTTTCTTTGAAGCTAGAAGGGTACAAATTTAAACATGTTAACTTGGTAACTCCGGGCTGCCAAGACAATCTATGGCCTGAAACAGTTTTCTTTTTGATTAGGAGCATATAAAAAATTGCAGCTAATGTATATTGTTACAGCCTAACTACTAGGAGAAATAGTGTCTGTGCTACCACCAGAATAAAAGGTTTTACATTTATTGAAATTTTAAAAACTTGGAAGTTTTCCACAAGTGAAAGACTTCCATGTTCACAGAACAAATTACTTCATTAAAAGAGGCTGGTATCCACAGGAACCTGTGTTCAACCATTAAAAGCCATTTTAAAAACTTCTCTCAAGTATGCACTCTAGGTAACAGGGTCAAAGCACATAGTTGTAGACACAGTGTTGACTGTCTCAGCAATGTGATGGAACCAAACATTGATCGACAGCCATAGGAGGGGCATCTGAGGGGGCACTTGGTCTGCTCAGCCTGGAGGAGACTGCAGGGAGACCTCATCACAATCTACACCTTCCTGGTGAGGCACTGATCTCTTTTGTGTGGTGGCCAGTGACAGGAACTGAGCGAATGACATGGAGCTGAGTCAGGAGAGTTGGATAACAGGAAAAAGTTCTTCACCCAGAGGTGTTTGGGCACTGGAACAGGCTCCCCAGGGCAGTGGTCACAGGACCAAGCCCAGCAGACTTCAAGAAGTGTTTGGACAATGCTCTCAGGCACAGGGTGTGATTCTTGGGGTATCCTGTGCAGGGCCAGCAGCTGGTCTTGGATGATCCCTATGGGTCCCTTCCAACTCAGGATATTCTGTGATTCTGTGATTGTTCTCTAATTTTCAGAGAACCCAACGCTAATAATAAAAGCATATATTTTTTTTGTAATTTCCACTGAAAAGCAGAAATATTTTCATTTCTCAATTTCAAACTGCATGCATACATCTGTCGTATCTTCTAAAGATAAAAATTTCTGCTACAGATTTCAACTGTTCTGTTTTATGACCAATTGCAAAGTAATCACTACAAGTAGTATATTTAAAATTAAATAAAGCTGAGAAAAACAACAGTCGATTTAATACTTAGTGAGCTGAACAACTGAAGCTACCATTAAAATAGCACTTCTTGTATTTATAGAAGTACAAAAGAACATGTCCTTAAAATCTATTACATTTTTATCCATTATGAAAGTAGGCTCTGTCAGTTGTGCAGAAAAACTTCTCTACAAACTTAGAAGCTTGTGTGGAAATGTCCAATGGCATGAGTAGCTAATGTAGTGAAGAATCCGTGTGAGAGTATTTCTCTTTGACAGGAACAGAAATATCTACAACTCTTTGTCATCAGCTTTAAATCAGTTTAAAATCTGCAGGCTTGAATAACTGTAAACAAAGGCTCCCTCCAAAACCTCAATAAGTTGAATCAAACTGTAACACATTTTAGGAAGTGAAAGAAACTCTGTTCAAGTGAAAAACAGGTCAGTCAGAGATCCTAGAGGAACCAGCCTGAAGCAGGATTCTCAGACAGGTATGGCTGCCTTTAGGTTTCAGTGATCAAGTTCTAGACTGTACTTCCTTTCTTGACAGTTTGTCTACCACATTTGTTCTTCAACAATCCTCTCTTTTGTTCCACACCCGTCTCAGTCTCCCCATCCTTCCATCCACAAAGCTGCAGTAACAATAGGCTGCTCATTCTACCCATTCTGTTTATGTCCCCTGTGTGTTTTATCCTAAGCAGTTGGTAGCTCCTTCAAGACAGCAACCCCTACCTATTCTCTGCTTTGCAAAACACTCAGGTACTGGAGGGATTTGAGTCGAGGAGGAAGCACCCCTATCATAGCTTTTGTTTCTTAAAAGAAGATATGGTGTGTATGTCTGCCTTATGTTCTGGCGATAGAGCTGTTGCAGTCCTTTCATTTATATTAGGGCTTTATCTCAAATGGATGACTAGCACTGGACAGCTACAGATCTGACCAGTCCTCAAGTACTACAATAAAAAACACAGTTATGACTCCATATTAAATGACACTTCTCTGTGTTGTAAAATTACAGCACCAGTGAAAGAAAGGAAAATTACTGAAGCACGTCTAGAAAATGTTTCTTTCCCTACTGATGCCTTTCCTCAGGCTACTGTAAATACTGGCTTGACCCAAGTTCGTGTATTGACTTTTTAAAATTGAAGTAACATCATCACCAACATCATGCAAATACACTGACACTGCCTTTCATTCAGAAATCCCAGAATGCTCAGCACTTTCATGAGATCAACCATGATAATGCAATATTTTGCCAAACGGCCAAACAGGAGAACTCAAATGAAAATTTACTGGAAGGAGACATGTTCTCTAATAACTTTTTCTCTAACGAAAGAATATTTCCTTGCTGTGTGGTGTGCTCCAGTTGTTGCATTCCAGCAAATTGGCATTAAACTTTAGCCAACTAGTCTGCTGTAACCTGGGAAAACAATCCTGCCCACAACAGCTTTCATGATTTCTACCCTCTGCCAATGCCCAGCTTTCCTTTCCCTGCCTACCAGAATGGAGGGCAAAGTCTTTCCAATTACATCTAAGCTTTCCTGGTAGAAAGCTCCAGTCTGTCCCTTACACTTCCTTCACAGACTTTTTGCATACTATTATGACTCTGTACCCACACAGACACATCTGTAGTACAGATACAGTGCACTACTACTCAATGAATCCTTAAGGAGTACTTACAAACTAGATAAATAGTACTACCAACCTTGTTAATTGCCGGAAAAAATGGAGACAAAGAGGTTTTGAGTTCACAATGATTCAGAGCCAAAGGCAAAACTACCCTTTCCCTCAATGTCCTATTCCCTTCAGGTTGCACTAACTACAACTAACTACAAAGGAGGTTCTAATAGAGGTTCAAGACCTACCCTACACTTAAGAATAACACAAAAACTACCACAACATCTCAGAAGAACTATGATATTTTGAATTCAGCTGTATTCTGCACATCTTTGCTTTTCAAATTTTAAACAAAATTTGAAAAAGTGAAAATAGGTAAAAATAAGTAAAAATATTTTCAGGCATTTTGAATAAAATGGAGATTTGACACAATTAAAAGTCTCTGTTCCTGACATAAATAATTTTTGCAGTTTTGGCAACACCTTTCAGCACAGTAAATATCAGCACAGTAAAAATTGGCATTACCAATGCCCTGAATTACTTTACCATCCAGAAGACACTGCAATATTGAAAATTCAATACTACTGTATGCAATACCAGCAGGAATATTCCAAGACTATAATGGGGTAGAATGGCAGAATGGAGTTCTGGTTCCAAATACAGGTCAAGAATACAGCAGCACCGGTTCACTGACTCAAAAACTGCAGGTTCTTCTTCTATGCCTGTTTCTAACCTAAGCTCCTCCAAAGGCCCATTATTTAAGTAATACACATGGCTTTGCAAGAATAAAAATCAGTGTGTGGCAGCTTGGAAGAAAAACCTGCTGGACATTTCAGACTCTTTACATTAATGTAATGTTTGTACACATTATATCCAGAACCAGCACCTGATTTCAAACTCCACTTTAACAGAGGTCTAGCACATTTTATGAGAAATTTTATCAGTTTGTCACTGGGCCGAATCCATTCTTTCATGAGCCATAGGGCTGCAGTTTATCCAGCACTTCCTAGGACAAATGTACTGTAAAATCTAATCCTTCTGCAAAAACCTTACAAGGTCTATGACAACCTCAAAGGTTGTAGCCCATCAAGATTATTTTATCACTTAAGAATAAACTGAGACAAGTTTGTAGTCAGGAGAGGCTGCCTAGTTAAATGTAACATCAACAAAATCTCAAAAACAATGCCAACTGTGAAATCAGTTTGAAGGTGTCATCCTTGTACAAAGATCCTTTCAAATTTTAGTTCATCCACAAATCATGGAAACAACACAGATAGATTTCAGAACTGAAAAATGCCTTAGATGTTGAAAGCAGGAGAAAAGAGAGACAATGATGAAAATTAAGAATACATATTTAAATATGCTTACTTTGTTTTTCATCAGACAATAGAAAAAAATGCTGGAATTATCAGTAACAGATGGTTTTGGCTAATAAAATGTGATTGGCTTGCAGCTGCTTTGGTGATACTGAATTTGTTCACTCCAATTCTATTTGTAGATGTAGCAGAAGTTGTATGTAATCTTGCCAACCTATTTCCTGCACGTAAGATTGTTATGTAAAAATACTTCTAAATTAAAAGCAAATATTTGTAATTTGAGTATATTTAACTCATTTCAATCTGGACTGGTGTTAAGTGGCCTCTCTATAGCAAGGGGACAATTGTACAGTATGTTTCTATGCTCCTTTTTCTTCATTATTACTATCACTGTTTTTCTTCAAAACTTAACAAATTTGACTTCATAAAATGTGGTCCTATTCCATTGTTAAAGAAATTCCTTATAAATTCAATTTCTGAATCAACTTGGCTCATGCAGCAAGGAAGACATGATGTCAACCACAACCTACTTCAGTAAAGCTTTTTTTGTCCATTAAATGGTTTTGACTTTGCCTCAAAGATAATTTTGATTTCTGATGTTTTGCACTCCAACGTATTCATGTGGTATTCATGGAAATAGTAATAAACTGTTTAATAAAGAGCCATCCAAGGATTTGATTGAAATAGGTCACAAAATGTGAGTTTAATTTCATAAAAGGAATTGAACTCAGTAACTTTTTATTATTTCTGACGTCTTCTGTGTTCTACTTCAATTGCCTCTTCTCATTTTCATTGCTTTATTAAGCACTGAGATACTGTGTGAGATACTGACAGACATGAGAAAAAATAAGCAATATATTAAATAATATATGCCAACACTCTGTTATGTAGGAAACAATGAAATGCAGTTTCAGACTCAAAGCCAGCCTGAGTGGGAGGAGGTATAAAATGTTTTAAGAAACACCTGGACTCACTGCAGGAAATGTCTATTTCAAGGACATGTAGAAGCAATACTGGAAAATTAAGGAAGTCCTAATCTGCACAAGGAAACTTTGATATGCACTCAGCATATCAAAGCCCCACAATAAACGAGTACTTTGACATGAATCCTCATACTTTTAAGAAAGTTCTGATAATACTTCAGTCTAGAAATGTACTATGTAATAGATAAATATAATTTGACATCTAAAGGTGATAATATACAAACTGCATCAAAAGCTTTCAATTATCAGAGTAGGCCAGCAAAGGTGAGCAAAAAAGGTGAGGCACAGGAGCTAATACACAATCCTACCTTTGTCTTCTTGAAGTATATACCTAAGATACATTCAAGACAACTGGTCTGCAGGAACCTAATTTTTTGAAAAAATGCAAAGGAGTTAAGTATCTTGAAAGACAAATTATGTAAATAAATTGGAATGTTGGAGCTAAACAGTGTAAATATATCCCTCACAGAACACTAAAACTAGGCAGAAAAGAGCCTCCATGTATATGGAGGCTGTATGGAGAAAGAAGATCAATCGCTTGATGGAGTTGCCATTTTATGTTCTCCTTGCACTTGAACAGAACTCCATTCTGAGGTTGGGATTGTCTGCAGAAATGCCCCAGACAGCACAGCTGAGAGAAAGGCAGCAGGGTGAGAAGAAAAACCAGAGATCCCATCTGGATTATAGCTCAGAATTCAGCTCTATCAATCAGGACTGCTAGGGATCTGCCAGGTGAAAATGAAGAGTAAATCCACAAGGGAAAACATCAAGAGAAATCTGATTTTGATTAAAATCTCTTCAGATAAAGCAATTCCAGAGTCTCTGAGCAGAGCTCTGAAATAGAACTCTGAATTTCCTAGCTCAAACCATATTTTGTTCTTTTTCCACATTCTTTTCTTCTACATTCTATATAAAATGGTTATATATTGGATTTAAAATAGTTTTGCCAGGAACCACAGTGGTCTGTGTAAGCCCTGCTCAGCAATAACAAAGATAGCTCTATATTATCAGTCCTGTTTTCAGCACAAATCCAAAACTTATCCCCATACTAGACACTGTGAAGAAAATTAAGTCTACCCAGCTAGAACCAGCAATGAGTTTAAAAAATGAAGAAAAGGAAAAGTGAAAATGTTATGACCTAAGTGCGAACAATAAATCCCGAAATGGCTGAGGAAGGAAACAGTATTTCATGTTGAAAAGCTACTCATATACAAAAGTAAATGCTGGAAGATAGCTACATATTTGAAGCACTTCCAGTTGTATGCATCCAGAAGTAAAACTGGAGACTTAAGTTTAGTTTAATGTTACAGCTAAAGTAATTTATTTTAAGGATATAAATAGCCAGCTAAAGAATCAGTTGTTTCAGGATTACTTCAGCTGCGTGAATTAACTCATCACAAGATCATGCAAGAGCCATTTTAAGTAACAAAGAAATTGCGGGAGCAGAAGGAGTGACTGAGGAGGGGAGGTAGTAAGATAGTAGGACTATCTTAGCAGCAAAGACCAATTTTGTCAAGATATCAGGGAGTGCTCTTGGAGACACTGATGCAGATGTGCAATATTCAAAAGAATGACTTAATCACATCTGCAAGTTGTTTCCTTTACTCTATCACACACACAAAAAGTAGTTTTATGATAATAGCATGAATTTGTCCTAAGTGCAGCAACTTGCAAGTATCTCCTTGTGTTTTTCACCATCCAAGACAAGTAGTTCCCTTTCACTATAGCCATGAGTTTCTGTAACACTGATGAAACACTGGAATGGTCAGGAGTGGCAGTAAATGCATTTACGCTGTTCTCAGCAGAAAATCAAAAAGTTATTAGCAAAGTCAACAGCAGACTTTGTAACTATTTTGATCTATAATCACCAATATAGGAATTACAATACAGCATTATTCTACTTCTCTTTTTTAGAGGAGTATTAGTCCCAATAGTAGAAAACATTTAAGAACAATGATACAAAACTATTTTTATAAACTGATTACATGTTTACAAAATAATTCTAGTATGTCTGAATGGAACTTTATAATGGAAATAATGAAAGGAACGTGTTTTCAATTAAATATGGATCTTTCCTGATCCCACTGAAACTAGGACTTCTAAATACATGTCCGAAGTGGAAGATAGGCCATTGGGCAGGACCAGAGCAGAGTTAGCCTGAACAAACCCCTGAAAGACACTCTGAATATCCAATCCTCAACATCAGCTGTTTCAGTCTACGTCTACTTCTACTTCACAGCAATATTTGCTTGTGAAGAAATTGCTGGAGACTCGACTTATATCTCCTACAAGATAAAGGAAAAAAACCTTCCAAGATGCCCAATTATTTGACTAGTTCCTAAACATAAGCCAGGAGCTCTGGTACAGAACAGCATCAAACACCCTAAATTCACCAGAATATGGATGTACTGCCTTTTTCTACTGACAGGAGAAGACAATCTTCCAAAGTCAAAACCATCTCTGTATTAAGGCCAGAAGCTTGCAAAGATACTGGATTGTTACAGCACCCAGGTAATAAGGATTTTTTCTCTCATTTCTCATTGCTTTGAAAATGCAGGTTGCTCACCAGAAATCATACAGCTGCTGTAATACATTCAGTATTAAAACAGTGATGCTTATTAACACAGCATGGGGATAGGTCCCACAAAAGCACTTACAAGCTGGATGGAGAAGTTGTGTGGCTGCCTCTCTATCATGCCTACATGCACCATTCTGGAGCGTTAATGCAAGGGAGAACAGCAGATTTCAGTTATTTTAATACTCATCTATTCTATTAGAAAGGAATGCTCCCCCAAAGGAGATTTCTGGGGATGCAAGGTCATGGTATAATTTTAGGAAAACATAAATCAGATCTCCTGCCTTTGAAATTGTCAAAAGTGCTTATATTATTGCATAGCACCTTAAGGGATCATGGACATATATTATTTACTATTTTAAAAGCATTATTTCCAATTACCAAATACCATTTAAAAACCTATAGATTATACCTTCACAATAGGTAAGTGAAAAAGTAAATGAGTGGTCTGCACTGAGAAGAGTTTATATTAGGACATGCATCTTTCTTTGGTATTTAGAATAGCTTTCATCTGTGACTGCAAATTCACTTGGATTCTCAGGAAGTTGACCTTTCTTTCTTCTGCAGTCTCACTAAATTGATTTCACATACACTACCTTTTTTAATGAGTTAGCCAACCATTTTACTCAAAGTAGTGGAGCTCTAGCTATCACATAATTTCTTCTTTTCCAGAGTCCTTTCAAAAATAAAATAGAACCAAAGAGAAGACAACATGTTCCATATCGCGTCTTTCCATTTGCAAATATCCCTGGGGCAATGAGAAAACACTTAACAATTCAAGCTCTGCATGGAACTGTGGTGGTGATTAAACTCTGAACAATACCTCACTCACAAATTTGGAGAAGGCATTACAGTAAATGTTAGAAGAAAATAAAGTCAGTTGAGATACAGGTTCTCAGATAATCATTCTGAGTTTAATTGGTGATCCTGAGCACCCTTTTTGTTTGTAGAATAAAGGATATAGTCAGATATGCCAAGCATGATTGTAAAGCTTGAAAAAACCTAGTGGAACAGGATTAAAACCTTCCAAAGGAAAAGAGCTTCCAAAATTATCTTCCTTACATTAGATAGTCTGTAACAAAAACCAAGGAAATCTCTCTCTACTTCTTTTGCAAAAGATAGTGCATTTTTCAGATTGTCACTTCATCAAGTAACAGCTGCTGCAGTAACTCAGTTTTCTGGTTTAGAGGATGACAGATCTAATCCCACAGCTCATGCCTAGCAGTGCACCAACACAGCAGCAAGGTGGAGGCCTACTGAGTGAATTCTGAGCCTCAAAACATCCTGATCAGTTCACTAAGTCTGACTTAGACATGGTCAAAGTAGTCACCTGGGAAAAGTTAATAAGGTTGAATTGTAACTCGCACATTTGTGCAAGCGTTATTGTAAATCTTGCCCAAAATGAAGGGAGGAAATGAAGACAGAGAAAGAAAATTAAATGACATCTACACACCTTTGAATAGTTAACGCTAAGAAGCACGATCATATCTGGGTACAAGAAAAATCAAACAAGTTATAAAATTAAATATTCCCTGACATCTCAAATTTATCAGTGGCATACTGCAGCCTTTTGGGTATTGTTTAGTGTCTGCACCAGCTCAGGCATAAAGAGCTGCAGCTGACAATAGTACAATACCAATATGTCAGCAGTAGTAGCATGAGGAGATAGTTCCTTTCAGAATAATCTTTTTACCCTAAGAACATGTCCAATGACTCTGCATTACACACAGCCATACTCCCACAGGGTATGCCATTTGTATATCAGAGCAACCTGCAGCATCATCACTTCCATTTGGTCTCCTAAAAAATTCCTCCTATTAAGCTGTACTGCTCTTGCACAGCTGTTTGGCTGCTGTGTCATGCTGAGAAATGCTCTCCAAACACACTAATGCTGCATTGGCACATTGCATAAATCGGGCTCCTCCTATCTATAGATCCAACAGTGTTGTGCCTAGCTCCATTGCACACAAACGACATCATTTGCCATCTGTAATCTCTCAGCTACTTTGCACTGAATGTAGTCTAAGCAGGAATTTACCAGCAGGGACAGGTGCTTGTTTCACTCTCATAAGCCCTGCCCAGTACAGCACTTGCTCCTGCATTAAGAGACCTGCTTGAAATACTACAGCTGCACAGTGCCTCTTTTATACCTCCTCCCTAGATTATGGATGAAACCCCTATTTAGGGTTAGGGTTCAATGAATATTTCATGTTCAGACCAAACATGGCTCAATTGCTTAAATGTAAAATAAACAGTATTATATTCTTCAGGTTCAGGGTGGCTGCCATACAATTCACCTTCCCTTTCATATGCCATGTACCATACGTGCATGCTCTGACATTAAAGCTTCTGGAGTGCCACTCCCAAGCCTCAGTGATGCACAAAGCATTCCTCTGAGACAGAGCCCTTTGTTTCACATATCCTGCTCTCTCCTGCTGTTTTGCTTGCAATCTGCTACCAGATCTCATGCGCAATTTCTTATAGATATTTATGCCTAAAAGCTATTTGTCTTCTTTTCCTCATCTTGGAGGATAAAAATTTGCAGGATTTTTTACAAAAGCAGAGAGCATGAAAGATCATTTTTCTTCCAAGTGAAAAATAATCAAGCAAAGATTATAACTTTTTTTTCTAGTCCCATAAAAAGAAAACACAACCCCAGAAACAATATCAAAGCTAAGAAAGATGAATGCAAGCAGTCAGTTTGACTGCTCTGTGACCTGTGTGATGTTAAGCAAAGAATGGCTATGGTTTTCAAAATATGTTTGCTTTTTTGTGGTAATAATCATATTACTATCCAGTATATTTGCTATAATTACAGGTAAATTACAGCTCAATATGAAGGTTTTGCAACTATAAATAATTTAAATTGTTTAGATTTAGCATCCCACAGAAATGTTCATACCAGTTTTTAGAACTAAATTT
Organism: Drymodes brunneopygia; assembly: GCA_013400955.1. Classification (NCBI taxonomy): domain Eukaryota; kingdom Metazoa; phylum Chordata; class Aves; order Passeriformes; family Petroicidae; genus Drymodes; species Drymodes brunneopygia. The sequence goes on from VZTZ01050758.1 coordinate 1,845,905, forward strand.
TACTAATATGGAGAGAGGAGTTAATTTCTTTTTTCAAGAATATATGGATGAACTTCACTGAACTCCAGTTCAGCATTCAGGCTTGCACTATAAATATAAAATACCTTTATGAAGCACCCTGTGATGCTTCATAACTTGTTGGGAGTTTTCTATTTCTGTTACAGATAAGAAAACCAAGCTTCCACTAGAAATGGTACATTCATGTCAGCTTTCACTTCCAACAGATAAACAAAACTACCCTAGAACACAAAGACTGGGCAAAAATAATAAATAAACCATTTCAAATAAAGTTTTTGCTCAAGAACTGATGAGAGTTTGCAAAGATATCCAATACTAACAAGCCTATTGACATACCTATCACAGTATAGTGATAGGTTGATTTTTTCAGTTCTAATAAAAATATATGGGGAAAGAATTTAAAAGGCAGGGCCTATGTTTGGGTATTAGTTTGAGTATTCCTATGGTTATGCTTGTTAACAGAGATACAGAAGCATGGATCTGAGCAAGGATGCAGGTCTCCTGTCTAAAGTTGCTTGTACTAATTTGGATAATATAAGCACTCAACTGTCCCAACACTGTGACCTCAGTGGAGAGGAACACAAAAAATTTCTTGTTAATGTAAGACCCATCCTCTTCTAATTTAGCCATTCGGTCTCTCCCTCCTGCCTTCTACACTGCTGAGCTAGGAAAAGGATTCAGAAGCTTAAGAAGATGCAGGATATCTGAGGCCTACACATCTAACTGTGCCTTCTAGTAAACCAATGACTCCAATATGGCTAATTTTTTCACTTAATATCTGATTAAAATCCTCCCCTTTCATAGAAAACAAAAAATTTTGAGTCTTGTGATAGCTAACAGACTACCTTGAATTCAACACTTCTACATGAAGACTCTTCTCACTACAGAACTAAAACTGTCATGAGCAACAGAGGCAGGGGGAAAACTCAGACATCATCTCATCTTTCTGTACCAAATGCTCAGCAACTATACTTAAAATATGTTCCCAACAGGGAATAAATATTTAGGATAGAATTGAACAAAGTACTGAAAACACATATTTAGTTTGGGACACATCTTAGAATCACAGACTCACATGCTTAAAACCTGGTACAGCACATGCTGAAGAGTTTCACATATAGAGGTTCTCTACAGAGAAAAGAAATAAAATCCTTCATTCACTGAGCCAGGGAAGGAGGGCCCAAACTACACCATAAAACTCTTCAGAAACAAGCAGAATCAAATGATTCTTTAAATGGTGATCTCATTCAATATTCCTAATTTCCAGAGTTTTTAATGGTGAAAAATCAATGTCCTAATTGATTTCTCAACCATTTTTCATTGTTGTCTGTAAGCAAATGGCATTAATAATGAACTGCTCTGGAGGAAGGCTTTGATTTATTAGTGTGCTATATTGTTGTACAATTAGAGGCTTCACTCTTTCCCAAACTTCCTAACCTATTATATTCTGAACAGTTTAAAATGTCTTAACTTTCCAAAGAAAACTCTTTTTTATCTTTTTGGATTAGGGGAGTGCACATTTCATACTTGTATAATGTCAATCATGTAATTTTTATATTGCTATCTAACTGCAGTTAAGAAAGTGGATTCAGTTCAGAGCTGAATCTAAAGGAAGTAAGAAAACTATCAATGACCTCTTTTTCTGACCTCTCTAACTTTTGCTTCCATGTGTTCCCTGAATTAGATTTGCCTTTGCAGTAGAAACCTGGAAATAAAACAGGATTGTGGCTCAATGAAGCTGACAGACACAGTGTTTAATTCCTTTACCCCATGAGCACCAGGCAGAAGCAAAGATATTGCAAAAGGGAAGTCTCAAATAGGTTCGTGTTGCTTTTGTTCCCAGTGGAACTTAAGCAATCTCACAGCAGCCTAAATTATGCTGCTGATCCTGAAAGTGATCTCAGCAGCGAGATACCTTTTTTATTGTGCCATAAAAGCAGGGTGGGGAGAAATAAGTTCAAAAGCATGAGACAGCCTGGGGATTCTCTATGCTGAAGAGATGTCTTACTGAACTGCTATTTTTAAATATGCTATTAGAAAAATTGGCACAAATTTGGAGGTTTAATGACTCAGTTGAAACTGCTTATTGATAAGCAATGTGCATGTCTTAGCTCTCTGAGAATTATACTATACTTCTCATAGAGGATTCTTTAAACTGCACTTTATTAACACCTCATTAAAATCTTATTAAGCTCTTCAAAAAACGTGTAAGAAACCTAAGAGTTCTTTTTAAATTTCATTTGACACCATGCTTGCATGACTGTGAGTAAAAGGAGAGAAAAGCAAAACAGGAAAAGCACTAACTGAGCGTTATGCCCAGCATCTCATCTTGGGCAGTACAAGTAAGAACAAGGTTGGTTATGTGATTGATTTCTTTAAAGGCTGTTTTGTACCAGACATGTGGAGATACTGCTGATACTGTCACTGATGTGGTGAAACCTGTAATGAAAATATTAACATACACACCAATACTGTATGTGTGCTTCCCAATACAAGAAGAAATAAAAGAAACTTTAAAAGAATATATGAAATATCAGCATAAAAAATAGGACAGCCTTACCAGGTTTTGTTTTGAGGTCATAAATGGATTTTCTCTTTGGTATGTCTATATTCTTAGGAAGCAAAACTAAATCTTTGACCATGCATTTGCATTTTATTTATTTACTGAGTCTTTTCAGCAGCAGAACATAGTGTAACCTCTTTCTCCTTAGAACTGTTCTTTTTATACAAATGCAGGTCTCCTGGGAATCATAGGAGTGCTTTCAAATTACTTATTTTTTATGGGTCTTTATGTACACATGGATTTTATAAGACTGCTTCAACTAAGGACTAACTTACTGATGTCAGTATTTAAAAATAAATCTACATTTTCTTCCCTGAAATATGGTGCTGAATCTATTTTCAGTCTACTCATTTATTAAATGATATTTTGTGGTTGCTTTTCCCTTGCAGGTAATTTTTTAATTCATGAGCCAAATTTGCAACAGAAGTACAAGGTTTTCAGAAGGAAGTTCTGAGAAACTCTAGAAAAACTGGTAATTGATTGAAGAAAAAGTAACTGATTAGAAAGCACTTTTCTGAATGAAAGATATGGATAAATTAGCTTTTGTTTTCAACTCCTTGGCAGAAGAAAGCTGCCCTTGGTGCCTGTATGATATGACTTGGCTTTTAGGTAAATCAAATTTTGACAGAGCCTTAGTACATGTCCTTTCTTACCTAGTGAACAAATGTGATGCAGTAGGGAGCATTGGTACAACCTGGAATTACTGTAGGTGTTGGGGGAGAAGGTTATAGAGGATATGAATGAGACAGAAATAATAAATACTTGTTATAAGCCTAAGGTAGCAAAGTCTCTTTACTCTAGCACAAAGACTGTAATAGTGTTCAATTCATTAGAGTGCCTGTCTCTATCCATATAGTCTGACTGGAAGCAATGGCAATAACCCAAGCCTGGTTAAATCTGTGACTCCATTTTTTAATGGACCTGTTACATCATGGCTTAAGTTGGATAAAAAATAAATGCATGGCCAGTATTGTTCATTTGCATGGACTATTAGTACTGCTTTTCTCAGTTTCAAAATAAAGATTCTAGTGTTTTCAAACAACTAATTTATTTTCTTCTCTGAGTTTCTTGGCCACCCAAATTCAAACACTTTAAAAGGATTAGATGTTAAGACTGTCTAACTCTCTGTGCATCAAGCTTCTTTATAGAGGATCAGGTTAGACACCCAAATGTTGAACACACAAAGCAGAGGAAATTACTTCTCCTCTCATTTGCTCCTTAGGCAAAATATCTTATTAATCATTTCCCAGTTATTTTTGTTTTCTGTCCTTTCCCCTTTGGTTTGCTGCTTCTGTATTTTACTCCCATTCTTCCTTATATTACTCCTTAGATCACCTATTTACACTTGGAATAACATCCCAAGAAGCACATAACATCCCACTTTGTATTCCTCCTACAGTATGTCTTAACAAAGCATAAATATTTCAGATTATTTCATGTGGCGGTGGTGCAGATTCCCAAAACCCCTTCCCCTGTTATACCCAGAACCCCGGCACCCCCTCGGAAGATTTGGGCAGCCCACAGGGACTGAGGAAACCCCTGGGGTGGAGCTGCAGGTGGTTAAGCCCAAAAAGGGGCTGAGAAATGAGGGGGTTGGCCTTCACTTCTTAGTTGCTGCACCACTTGTCAATCTCCCACCAGTCCCCTCCCAGTTCTAGAAGTTTCTGTTTCCCTCGACGCCCCATTGTTTGTCCAAGTTGTCAATCACCCTCACTCCTCCCCTTTCCCTTCCCAGTTGGCCCTTTCCCCTTTGTTCCTCCCCCTAATCCCTCCCCGGACCCTCGCTGATTGGTTGCCGTACCCCAAATAAAAGTCTGATGCATTGGGCTGGATCCCGGTGCCCCAGGCAACAGTTGCTCCACTCCAAGTGTGTGTGTGCTACTTTGTCTATCTATCCGGGACCGAGGGCCGCTCTCTCTAGCGACGCCTCTTGCAACAGCTCCTAAGGATACTGTCTCCCCAGTGGATACTGTGAGTTGTCGGCTTGGATCCCTGCCTGGGTATCCTCCCCACGTTAACTCAGGCAGCACCAGAAAAGCTGCTGAGGACACGCTGGGTTGCTGCCGGTCAGGCTTGCAGAGGAAAGTCCCTGGACCCGACGCTATCCGGTTGCCTGACCGCTTCACCATCACAGCGGACAACACCGGTGGCAGCCGCAATTTCAGTCCTAAAATCCACATACAACAGAAGACTTCTTGTGAACCAGGAAATGAAATTTAGTTTATAACATAACAGGGAGAAGAGTTGCTCCAATAGGTAATAAAACCCCAGTTAATGTAAGGGAATCTAAATGAAATGTGACCAATTGCAATGATTATACAAGCTAAAGGAAGGAAGAATGTTAATGCTAGACAGAAGTCATACTCATTCCTCACATGCTGAGCACAAGCTGATGTGTAACACCAGGCATACAGAGAAAACAAGAGAGAAAATAGAAGGCAGAAATAGATGAAGCAGCAAAAGAAGAAAAATGAGAGAGGAAGGAGAATAGAAAAGCAGATAAAGTTGACAGATTACTTCCAACATCAAAATAATGGATCATGACAGGTAAATTTATTTGCATTTGGTGGAGCATGTGCTCTCCAAGTATCTGATACTCAGATGGTACCTTTCCAGTAATCTGGCACTGTGCCCCACCTGCAACACCAGAGCACCTACTGTGTCCTCAGACTGCTGAAAGCCACACCTTCTGTCCATCACAAACACAGATTACTTTTCAGATCAAGTGCAAAGAATACATCATTCAATTAACTTCTTTTTCCCTTCTGTATTGTTATTGCCAATAAGATTTTTAAAAATGTCTATATGTGCAGCCAGGGAGTCATACCCTTTCATTCAGGTCCATGGAATGTGCCTCTTGCAAATGATAAAGAGCCCTTATATATTAGCATAAAAATACTGTATAGATAGTGAAAAGAAAAGCTTCCCTACAGTCTCTTGCACTTAATGAAGTGACAAACCTGAAGGGTCAATACATAAATAAAAATCTATTCCCATTCAGTTCTTGACCTGACACTACCAAACACCAACAGAGTTTATTTTTCAGCTGAACAAGGAGAAAAAATTTAAGATAACAGTAACATAAAAACAGTCCCACTTCTGAAATAATAAATTACTAAAATTCTTAAAGGAGATGTTAGGGAAAATCACTGTAATTATGTTTATTTAATATTCAGGTCTTCTTTCTGTAATAAACATGAGCATGCACTTACATGAAAAAAAAGTCTGAATTGTAAATTCTTGAAGAACAAATCCCCTTCAATTTTTCAGCCAGCTTAATTTACCAGTATATTTAAATACATTTTGTTGGACAACCGTTACTTGTAATTCCTATCTATCTTCATCTGTCTCTGTTCACATTGTTCTTTCCCATTCTTTTTTCTTTTCAGGTAACTGAAAAACAGCCCTTAAATGAATACTTCTCTATTTTTTTCACAACAGTCACTATTTTGTACCAGCAAAAAAAAAAAAAAANAAAAAAAAAAAAAAGATTTAAAAAGGCTTTTGTACACTAGGTGAACCATAACTCTCTATATGATAAATCATATTTAGTATAAATATACATTATTTTCTTTTTCCACCATGCCAAGAGCCAATGTTGGAAGCAATCAGGTCGAAGTCCACATTTTTATATCAACCATGTCTAAACTTACTGAACATCTTGCTTCTAAACTTTTATTTAGTTGTTTGGTTTTATACTTTGTACAAAAATATACCAAAAATATTTTAATACTCAATGGCACATGAGAATGCACAATGGTATGCATTGGTACACATTTAATGCACAATGGTACCAGAGATTTTGTGATTTTAATGTTCTCTTCAGGTTCTGGGGGCACTGTAGGTATGGACACTATGATTTATGAGGCAATAATTCTATTTAAATTAATTAAAAATTTAAATGTTTGCTCCAGTGGCTGCCTTTTTCCCCCCTCAGCAGGATATTTAGGGGGTCCTGGGGCTCTCAGGGCACAGGGGGCAACTGTGGTCCTTCCTCCAAGCTGCATCCAGCTTTACATGGAATGTCGTGGAACACCTCAAAGCTCTGCCATCACAGGATCTTGTATCCTCTGTGCAGGCCCACAGACTACGGCTAATTCTGAGTCTGTGTAAGGGGGTTTAAAATTAACAACTTCCTGTGGGAAGGGGCCCTGAGAGTAAGAGTGAATAGAAGTCAGGAAGGGGATGGTGATGGAAAATATCTGCAATAATAATAAGAAAATGTCTGTGACTATAGCTCTATGCCTTGCAACTTCCTGTGCTAGGTCGTTAGCCCAAAGAAGCAGTTCAGATCACCTTGAAACTGGGATCAATTTTTTGCAGGTATGTGCAGCTGAGGGAAGACAACCTCACCTGCAAGTTCCATAAAACCCCCACATTATGACCTCTTTCTCTCTGGGAACATGAAAACTAATCCATGCTTCCAGTCCATGAATCCATGCCTGTAGCTGCAGGCAATGGAGGGTAAAGATGTACCTCAGAGATCTGCAGATATCACATGATGGTACTCACTCGCCTCAGAAGGTTGTTGACAGGTTATGTTCATTAGTTTTCGTATGAGTCACACTGTTACTAAATTGACAGAGCTACAGAAAAGCCTACCAGTGAACAAAAATAAATAAGAACATTTCTTCTCCCTAACTCACCATCTGCCACAAACTTATGATACCTTCAAATTGCTTCAGGTACCTAAGGCATGTTTTCCATAGATTAGGCTCATTATTTACTTGATTTTTCCTCAGAAAGTGCATGCAATTGGCATTCCATTAGTACAACCCTGAGGAACCATCCTGTATTTGGTCCAGCTAACCACTTCTGTGATGTTTTCTAAATGCACTTACTAAAATCATTCATTCCACAGCTAAAAAATAAACTCAGATATGACTACTACTGGTAGATATTCTCTGAGTTGGTGCTGAGGAAGAATAGCATAACTACATAAAATCAGACCAAACCCAGGACTAACTACAGCAGAGACCAAGAGCAGGGGTCTCAGGAGCAGCAGAAAAACAAGGCAAGCCAACATGTTAATCCTCAACAGTGTTTCTACACCCCCCAGAGGTGCAGACTTTGAGCAGAGGGATTTCATTTTTCTTAGTAGTAACCATTGACAGATGCACTTGGCCAATCCTACTATGGAGGATTCCTCTGAATAGGCTTTTAGATCCAAAATAACTTCTAGCTCAAGAGCTCAGATACCCACTGCACAAAAGGTCACAAGGTTTGGAAACACATTCCTATTGGTTTCTTTTCATGTCCTTATTTTTGTGATACATAATTACATGATGTTGACACGCTAGTCATAATTTTACCAACTTTTAATTTAATCATATCTGATATGTAGTTATTCCATGTATTTTTTTCTGATGCCCTCCTTCAAATCTTGCCATTGCATCATTTCTGAGATGGGGGAAAGAGGAAAATGAGATGCAAGATGGGGGAAAGAGGATTAGAGATGCAAGCACACCATGGATATACACAATGTCAGCGACACATTACTAGAACTTCCTAGTGTTTGATTTTCTCTTTTGATTGATAAGAGAATTAGTCTGACATTGTCTTCGTACCCTCTATCATAATTCCTAGATTTCATTCAGAGCAAAGATTAGCTTACAGCCGGTCACTTTATAAGTGAAATTAGAATTTTTTGAGTCAATTAGTATTTATATCCTTTGGATTTTATCTGATGGGCCTACAGACTAGTTCTAGCAACTGAAAACAAATTAAGGTGAGCAAGAGCTGAAACCTAGATACCTAAGTTAAAACAAACACAATTTGCAGCAATTGCAATAAAAATGGTGGTAACATATTCACTTCCGACATTGCAAATGCAGTTAACATCCCACAACCAACGTGCTTTGCACAGGCTAACTCTTCTTTCTGACACAAAAGGGATCTACACTGTCCTGACTGATACTGGTTTACCTAAATAAGCTATTTTATTTGCAATTACAGGGGAAAATAATGAGTCTTGTATGTATTTAATGTAAAACAAGAGACTTTATGCAACAGGAAGTTCTGGACTTACACTTGGAGTGTGTGGATTTTTTTTTTTTATAAATGCATAAAACCACTATAGGTAAAGCATAAAAATAAAAGCAAAAAGATTGCAGATTTTAATTTAATTTAAATGCAAATGAAACATGTCTGGCCTGGATTCCCCAAGTTTGTCAAGCTGGAGCATGTGTGAAAAACATTACAAGAGATAAGTCTCAACAACATGTCTGATGTTTGAAAACTGAACTGTTGATGAATTGACCACTAAAAAATAAATAAAATAAATTACAAATTGAAAAAGAAATGTGAATTTCCAGTTGCTTGTAAACTGGATTTCATTGATTAGATTTGTACTGACATAAATAAGCTGATTGAATAATTTTTCTGTAATACCAATAAAGATTTTATATTAGTGTCATTTAAATATTTAATCAGTTGGATGTAAGTAGATTTTCTTAGAATTATGTGAGTTACCCTGAATCAGGTACTTAGTACTTTCACATTTTAGCTTTTATTCCTTCTTCATTAGCAATAAATTCATAATATATTTGGCCCACACCTATCTGCTTTATTCAACCTTTTTCATTATAGTCTTTTCAGCTGTGATGTTCCTTTTCTTTTGAGTTTCAACATGGGCAGTCCATTTTGCAGCAGCTTCCCCTTTCAGAAGCATCAGTTATAGAAAATAAGAAAGTTAAACTTCTAGAATTATAGTAATTTTAAGCCAAACGTTTTCTTCCAATTCTATTACATAAGCAGAGATTTTGGATCCAAGAAGTACCAAGACTGCCATTGCATTATGGATTCCCACACTAGATAAATGATGAAAAATTTCACTCCTTTTTTTTCTGATTCCTGTGTCTGGGCTTTTCTCAGCAGAAAGTTGACACAGCCTGTCCTACCTTTGCAGTAATATCACCCACACTGGTAAACCGGAATTTGTGGACTATGTGAGATACACAGCCTGGAATGCTAGCTGGTAGCGGCTTTGGCATGAACTTTACAAGCAGCAATTGTACTGTTGCCAGTTGCTGAATTATATCTGAGGTGGTACAAAGGTTCAAAACTAAGCAGGATTGGAAGTTTGGCTTTTTTGTTGACCTTCAAGAGCAGGAAAAAAATTATGTGACAAGAACTAATAGCTTCTGATTACCTGCAGGCAGTTACAGTTCACTGCATGTCGGCCAAATCCAGAACTAGGCACAGGACTTCAAGTAATAAGATTTACAGGACTCAAAACATAACAGATCAAGGTTCTTGCATTAGTTCTGGTTCCTGAAAGCCCTGAAATAGCAAGGTAGTGTCTGTTATCAAAAGAATTAAGGCTGATTCTCAAATAGATAGAAAGTTTTCAGTGGGCAATTTTAGGATTTGGATCCTGCAACATAAGGCTAACCTGAGGAATGGTACCAGCATGGGCATATGCTGGCAGCAATAATTCACAGCTAGCCTTCATTCCATAGGGTGCCCTGAAGAAACAAGAGCTTTAGCCCTTTTTACGACACCTAACACCCTTATCCTAAGAATGGCTCAAATGAACGTGGCAACCTGGACAGCCATGTAACTTGTTGCTATTTCTGAGCTGCCATTCAAGTCAATCTTAGATTACACTTGGGATTAGTAGAAAGATTATGAAGATTCAGTTAATTATTAAGGTTAACAAAGACAAAAAAGATGATGGCTGATACCAGCTGGGTGACTTTTCATGGATATTTCTGGAGAAGATATGGGACATTAGGCTAAGATGGATGGTAGCTCAGCAGATAGAATTTCAGTAACAGGCAAACCTGTTGTATTTTGAAATATTTCTGAAACATGATGTACACTGCAGAAGTGCAGTGATATGGCTCTCAATTTGTTAGGACGGGGTTCATTTAGGCCACAGTTTAATGGATGCATATATTCATAGACCCACTGATAGGACCATTCTATAACCTACCTGCCCTCATTGCAGCATGTGGGTGTTTTCAAATTCCACCAGAAGAACAATCCTTCTGGTCCCTCCTGTTGTGAATAACCACACAACACCACAGCTAAACCTACATGCTGATCCAGTCTTCAATAAAACAGAAAAACTGTTGGCCACTGTTTTGCCAATCCTTATCTTACTGATGGGGATTTTGCATGAACTGTCAATCAACCTAAAACTTCATTGTCTCCTACTTCCATCCGTAACTGAACTCTTAATACAAGACCCAACTGTAAACATGGTTCTCAGATTTGGTTTGTACCTTTGCTCTGGAGGATCTAGCAGGTTCTCTACTCTAACCCTTACTCTACCTTATTCCATTTTGTCCTGTCCTAGGCAACGTCTTACCTCAGAACAGAAAGTTTTGTGCCATGAAATCACAGTACCATTTCTCATTGTTTTCCTATCTGTCTTCCAGGATTTAATGACCAGCCTTAACCTTATCCTCAGAATAAATCAGGAAGGAATTGTCTTGCTGGCTTCAGCATCTTGATATCTTGTAGTATTCAGCCACAATCATAAATTCTTCAGTGCCCACTACTCCAAATCCCAAGCCTCAGCCTTGGACATGACCTACCATATACCTGTACCCGCAGACACAGAATTGCCACTGCTGGAGAACCAGCATCCTTTCAAAGAGCATTTACCCTTCAACTACTTGTTCAGCTCATGCCATAAGAATCATGTGCTCTTTGGGTTGTCTTACAGATGGAAATCAGGTTAAAACAAAGTGCTGTCATCAGACCAAAGTGCAATCACCCTGAATACTATAGCATCTAACAAGGATATATTTATACTCTGTACAGGGAGGCTGAAGGCAATATCATGCAGAAATACTAGATCTGGGTGAACTTAAATTTGCACTCTTAGAGCCTGCAATTTTAGGCCATAAAAGGGTTATTTCTACATTATTGGGGTATATGGCTCTGAGCTTGGGTGTGAAGCCATTATCTCACTTCCAGACTTAAGTACTGTCAGATCTTTCGTGCAGAAATGGGTCTCCTGAACACAGCAGCAAAATAAGACTGTGATAACACTCCGATTTTATAGTAGCTTAGCAGCAGGAATGAAATTCTTTTCTGGCTTCCTAGCAGATCTTCTCCAAAGCACTTCATCTATCATGGTGTGCGGATTTCTGCAGTGGAGACAACCAATATCCACTAGTGAAATTGTTCTGGTTTTTAAAACTAATTGAAGTACAACTTGGAAAAGACAGAGGATATGGCTTTGCCAGTGAGGTCTTAGGATTAGAAGAATTGATCAAAGGAGGGAGACCTCAGCTTCTGTCCCTTCTTTAAAGAATATTCATGCATTTCATCCTGCAGCTTTTTCATTTGTAAGCTCTTGGGACAAATGCCAGGACTCATATCTTCCTCTCATCCAGAAAAGTGTGAAGTTAGAGGACATGCACAAAATATTCCCTCCTACTCTTAAAAGAAGCCAGTGCACATCTTTCTTTACCAACAGCACTAGTAGTGCTATTTCTCAAAAATATTAGTAGATTTTCAATGAAATGCACCATGGAGAATTGATCAAACAGGTTGATGTCTGTAAGTTATCCTGTAAAATTCTATCAAGACTGGGGAGGAGGACAGGTATGGTGTGGGATCCACAGTGAATTACAAGCCTCACTGAGGCTGGTGGTTGCTGTTAGCACTTTCTGGCTTAGCTGGTGCAGTCCAGTTCCATTCCCTAGTAAGAATAACAAATTTAGTTTTGACACCTTTGTTATCACTTTGATAGAACATGTTTTGACCAAGCACAATTTTTGAAGACAATTTTCTAGATTCATAAACAGTATGGCTTTTAGTAACCCCTGTGAGCTACAGCCCAAGTACATTTGGCTGCATAACCAGTGCAGGGGAGAACCTCTTATGTCAGTGACAGGTGTACTGATTACCTTTGCAAGGGTTCTGGGTCACTGATTGCAGCCTGTGCAGCTTGAAGGAGAAAGCCAGAAGCAGCAACTGCAAGGGTGACTAACTGAGAGCACAGACACAAGTTGTAGAGGGTAGGATACAAGAGATGTGTCGATTTTGAAATAAAGCAGTTTCACACTGTGTGTAGAGAAACATGACTTTCTGCAGGTAAACAAGATTAGGTCAGAGACTATGCCAGACATTAGAGGCTGCTTTTTAATTCTAGCAGAAAAACTGAAGTTTATAGGTTTAAATTGTATGCTAAGATCAGGTGCCATATACAAATATTTTCCAGATTTATGATCTTTTCTTTTTAAATCAGAAGGCAAATTAATCAGAACATTGTAAGAACTGAGGGGAAAAAAACCTGAAAATTAATGACTGCCTGCATGTCTCCATTTCTTGCCCATCAACAGCAGCTCTGAAACTCGTGGCCTAGATACTATAAACATTATACTCAGGCTTAGGTTTGTGCACATTAATCCTATTGAAGATGATGTTTGAGTAGTTTCTGTACTGTTTAAGAGAATAATATGGAAAAATTACTGCAACACCAAAGTCAGGGAAAGCCGTTTATTTTCATACTTTTGTTTCTTCTCACACAAAGAAAAAGGAAATGCATAAGACACATTAGAATTTAATTGAGGAAAACAGGCTTCACAGTCTTAGCAATAAAATATTTGAAATTATTACAGCAAGTTCCATGTTACTAATGCAGACATTTAAAAGCAAAAGATACCATTGTGCTCCTGATGTCAGGTTTAAAAAAACCTAGTATAAACTTAGAGTGAACACAAATGTGTTTCTCTCAATAAGGGTTTTTCAGAAGATTAATAAAAGACTTTGATTCTACAAATATCTGTACTTTTTTTCATTTATGAGAATAAGCAGTTGAAGTTAATCTACTGAAATGAGATGCAATATTTGCTTCGAACTTCGGCTTGTTTGATAGGAGACTCAATATAATAATCATTAGAGTTTTTAATCAAAGGAATGTGAAGATACACTTTAACTGTGTACATAGCAAAAGGAAAAATATTATGAAATAAAGAGATCATAGTTTTTCTATCAGTGATTGAGGTTATGTGAGTAATGATTTATCAGCACCAGACAGTAAGAATTTGACCATTATATCTTAATGTATAGCAAAGGAACAAGCAACTTAATAGATTTGTTTATACTATTCTTTCAATAGCAGAGTAAGTGACTTAAATTGGGTTTATTTTACTTCAGAATTGAAAGAATGAAGAATAAGTTTGTCTAGTTTTTAGAATACTGTATTTGAACAAAAAAAAAAAATACTCAGATATGCATAGCAGGAAAGGTTAGTAAAAGCCATACTGTTTATTAATCTAGAAGATTGTCTTCAAAAATTATGCTCAGTCTAAACACGTTCCATCTAAGTGATAACAAAGGTATCAAAACTGAACATACAAGGAATAAAATCACTCTACAGGGCAATGGAAAACAAGAATGTTGCAAGCAATAGGATTCTTCTGGCTAGTTTAGGCATGAGACTCAAAAAATACCTGTATCCTACTAGAGATTTCTAGTCCATTTCCACTATCAAGCTGAAAGAAAAAGAATAATAAAGATATTCTGCCCTTGGGCAAATGGAATTCATGTGTTTGACACAAAGCAACATCCACTGACATCATGGCAAAAAACCCAAACAATCTCTTCCGAGTTTTTGACTTATGTTGACAGGCATGTGGACACAGAGGATAGAGAACAAAACAGGGACATTGCAAAACTGAATTCTGTTCCAAGCCCTCACAAAAATTTCCTGTATGACTTTGGAGAACCCACACCATGTGCCTTTCATTTCCTCAAAAACATTATGTCTGTTGTAAGAGGTTAGATAGCAGTCCTTGAGAGACAAGGGCTTTTACTGTGTGTTTGTACAGCACAAGCACAACAATGTCAGGGCTTAAATTAAAGTCTCTAGGTACAGTGAATAAATATGGGCACGTTCAGCAAAAATAAGATAAACAACAAAAGAGATTGCACATGACAGTACAATAAAACAAAGAAAATGGACTGTTTGGATTTGACACCATTTAGGTGTTAAAGGTAACACTGAGTAAAGATAGGTAGTATATTTCTATTGACACTAAAATGAAGCTAGAAGGCAAGTTTAGGATTTTTGTAAAACAAATTCTGCCTTGCAAAACATAATTGGATCTGTTGCAGCAATTACTCTTAAGTGAAGACTAACCATTTTCCCTTTGGTAATGATGTTGCAAGGTTTGAAAGAGATTTGAATATCAATGCACCTAATTGTCCTTTCACACAAGTGGAAGCTCCCAGCAAGGCTGACAGAGGTGTGAGTGAAAGTCCAGGTGAGATATGGCAGCTCCAGCAGTTAGTTATGAGCAGCTACTCCTCATCTTAGTCTTGCCTGGTTTATTAAAATGTCCTTTAAAAATTATAGGGAATCCCTCCTTACACAGCACAAAAATAATATACTTTAGCTTTTTTAAGAAAGCTTCATTGCAGCAGAGGAGTAAACTTAGCCTTGTTTATGCCATTGCTAGCTGATGTCTCAGATTTCCTGTGCTCTAGTTAGCAAACACTTGAAGATAAGAATCGGACCTTGGGTTTTCCGCTTGGAGAAAAGTCTGTGAAATGAACAACAGATCTGAAGAGTTTGTGGCAAGCTGTGTTGCTGAAGAGAAATAGTGCATCATGCTGCAACAGATAAATTTTCCAGAGTACTTAAGGATTCTTGCTCATTTATAATCTCATTACACTTCACAAGATGTATCAAAGACATGAATAACTGAAGTCAGGTTATTACTTCAGGGTGAGGTAAGTCTCCTAGCCCACAAGAATTCCCAGGAAGTGTTACTCACCACTGCTCAGAGTTCTAGCCACTTGCTGGGATTCTCATAAGTTAAAAACCTAAATTAATGAAGTGTGGGTGTAGATCTTTAACCATAGCAGCCTACATTGCAGCTTCTCCCAAATGGATCTGTAAAAGCTTCATTATCACCTCTCTGTTGCTCAGATTTGCAATAAGGTGTTTGCAATGTTTATCCTACAAAGACAGACCTTTTTCAAACAATGAGCCATCCCAATAAAGGCAGTGTGTATATGTGCCTAAAACAGGAAACAGCAGGGAGACATTTGCTTATTAATGATGCTCAAGGCCATATCACCTATTTAATTTACTGGAAGCATGTAGATGTTGCCTAGGACCAACAGTGATCCTTGTGAGATTTCATAAAGAAAATGTCAGTTAGTAAAGAAGCACTTTCTCATTTCTGTATTCTTCAGATGCATCTATTGAGGAAAGATTCAAATATTTTATAGGCACTACATATTTTTATCTATTCAGATCACTAAGTGCATCACAGAATAACTGAATTGGTAAATGGTCTGGAGCACAAGTCTTTTGAGGAGTGGCTGAGGGATCTGGGATTGTTTAATCTAGAGAAAAGGAGGCTCAGAGATCTACTGTTCTCTACAACTACCTGAAAGGAGATTGTGGCAAGGTGGGTGTTGATCTCTTCACCCAGTTAACAAGTCACAGGATGAGAGGAAATGGCCACAAGTTCTGTCAGGGGAGTTTGAGATTGGAAAAATTTTTGGATTAGGAAAAATTTCTGAAACTGAAAGAGTTGTCAAGCATTGGAACAGGCTGCCCAGGAAGCAATTGAGTCACCGTCCCTGAAGGTATATAAAAGGCATGTAGACGTGGTGCTTAGGGACATACTTCAGTGATACTTAAACTTAAGTATCTTTTAAATTATAATGAAATAATTTCAGTTCCATCAGTAAGTAACCCAGAAAAATTGTCAACTGTAGGTACTGAAGTTAGGGGGTCTTTTTCCTCTTGTCTGGTTGATGGCCCAGCTGAGAATTCTATGAGTTCCAGCAGAGTTAGTGGAGGGAAGTAGCCTTACAGAAAAAGACCTGCAGGTGCTGTTGAACACCAACTGGAACATGAGCCAGAAATATGCCCTTGTGGCAAAGAAGGCTTATCATGGGCTACTTTAAAAGGAGCACTGCCAGCAGGTTGATAGAGGTGATCCTTCACTCTGCACTGGTGAGGCCACAGCTGCAGTGCCGTGTCGAGGTCCGTGCTTCCTGGTACAACAGAAATATGGAGCTACTGGAAGAAAATCAAGCAGAGGGCCATGAAGATGGTTAAGAGGCTGGAAAATCTCTCCTATGAGGAAAGGCTGAGAGAGCAGGAATTGTTCAGCCTGGGAAGAGAAAGTTCAGGAGGGAGCTTATCAGCATATACAAATATCTGAAGGGAGGATATAGAGAATATGGATCCAGGCTCTTCTCAGCGGCATCCAGTGACAGACCATGAGCAATGGGCACAAACTGAAACACAGGAGGTTTGGTCTGAACATCAGGAAACATTTTACTGTGCAGTTGACTGAGCACTGGCATAGGTTGTCCAGAGAAGTGGTAGAGTCTCCATCCTTGGAGATATTCAAAAGCTATCTGGACACTGTCCTGACAGACTTCTTTAGGCGTCTTTGCAGGGGGATTGGACAAGATGACCTCCAGAGGTCCCTTCCAACTCAGCCCTTCTGTGATTTTGTGATCTGATTATGAGTGCTCTGAACCATTAATGCTGATGCTTGGTAATACTTGGAACACCGATAAAATTCTAGATAATACAAGAAAATTTACGTTATGACAATATTAAAACCACCTATTAGAAAATACCAGTCTTGGCCAAGAATGGCTGGAAAATAGTCGAAAAGTGAGGAATTAAAGATGATAGTGTAATTAAAGCTAAGCATAACGGGTGCAAGCCATGGATATTTTCACTAACTTGATTGTTTAATGGTGTTATATCTTGGGATGCAAATACACACACTCCAGCCCCCCAAAAAATGATTTAACAAATTGCTTTGTGACATTTTAATAATAATCAGAAAACCCAAGCAACTTTGACAGAATTTAAATTATAGTTACAGAATCTTTATGTTTAAGCCAGGATACATCAGTAGCATTTATAATTAATTTATTCAGGTTTTCATCCCTCAATCTGAACAAAAAAAATCATATAAAATGACTGATAAGATCTACGGGTGAGATTGGAGAGCTGGACACTAATGAATAGGACAGATTACCGACAAAAGTCAAACCAGGTTACTGGGTAAACAGTCCATAAGTGGGGGGGAAAAAGTAAGCAACCAAATCAACAACCCATACTTACCAAGAGAGTATGGGACATTTTACTTACAAGACAGGAGACTATATGCTATGTCTTAAGAAGACTCTGTCCTGCACTGTATGGTCAGATCAATATGAGCACTCTGTTTGTGAAACTGTCTCACAGACCAATAAGGAAACAATCCCTGTACAGCCTGGAGCTCAAGACTGCATTGATTAAAACATTACCACTTTTTGTATCCATGCTAATGCCACTGGGATCATGTGTCTAGTTATAATAGCTAGAAGAGTAGGAGAGAAATCACAGAAGATTTAGAGAAAATAAATCACAAGGATAACTAAATTGTGGAAAATGTTCCTTACAATGGAGGACTTGCAGCTGCTACCAAAAAAAGAGATGAACTCTGCTTTACATGGGGGTGAAAATGTCATCATGTCATCTTTCAATCCAGTAAAGTCTAGTTGAATGCTGGAACTTGCTTAAGTATAGCATCAACTACATTTAATTAGGTTTTATGTTTCTCTAATTCTCCAACCCATTTTCTCAAGAAAAAAAATACTTCTTAAGACCTCCCAGTGGCTGATGACTCACACAGCTAGAGAAGTTTGTGCAGTAGAAACATAATATATGCAGATAGCTTTTTCAGTTATCTCAGAGAGCCCCTCTGGCTCATCTTACTAATTCAATGCACATATTTCAGACTATATGCTTTGAATTACAACTTTCTTTTCCCCTTCAGAATGAAAATATTCCTAATTATACAGTGAAAGTCCCGATATTTAGTGTCTCTAAATTGTTCATAGCTTTAAACTTCAGCAACCTCTCATGAATTTGTCTCAAACTGCTACTTAGCTATATTTTTTGTGTTTCTGTTTCAATTGTTGTAGCAATGCTCAGGTCGGACTTCGGGCAGAAAATATTCATGAGGATTTGCTGAATGCTAATAAGACAATCCCTTAGACAGTAAATTTCTTTAGTATAACAAATGTGGAAGGAGATGCAGATAATAAAGAATGTTATTGCAACAGAATCATGCAAGTTTATGTCTTTTGCAATGTTCTTTGAAATATCAGGCTTTCAAACTGTAGATGACACAAGCAAACACTATGAAGTTCTTTTGAGCAGAAAAGAGTGAACAGCCCCATTAACAATGCTATTGTAATCCAGCATTATACCTTCAAAGTTAACAAAAGAAAGAACCACAGAGATTAAACAATCAGCCAAAATCTGTGTAAGATAAGATGAATGAAGCAAATACCACACTGATTTAAAGTTGTTCAGCTAAATCCATCAAGGGTCTCAGTAAGAATTAGATTCCTGATTTAGCTTTTGACTATATGTCAGAGTAAAGCCAGAGAGAAAGGTAAAAGGTCAACACCCTTTCTCAAAAACTCAATGTAAATTTGGTCATCATTTAATAAAGTCAAGTAAGATCTTTAAAAGCTAATTATTTAGCCAATGAATTCTGAAACTATAGCCACACAAATGGGATAATCCAAGTGTTTGACTCCATAGTCAGTAAACAAAAAGCTCTAATTCCCAACTGTAGCCTCTCTTGATTAATCTTCTTTGACAAAACCAGACACTGTTGTGACAGTTCCTCCAAATTCTTGCCATTTTGTCATCTCATTTGCTTCCTTCAGCATTGATCATGCGTGGCTGGATCTGACAGACAGGCTGGTGATAAATCCACGAACTTAATATGTCATCAGGGAAGTGGTTGAGTCACCGTCTCTGGAGGCATTTAAAAGATATATAGATGTGGCACTTAGGGACATAGTCTAGTGGTGGACTTGGCAGTGTTAGGTTTATAGTTTCACTCAATGATCTTAAAGATCATTCTATCACCTTAAAAAAGTTGTACTTATCTACCTCAATGCAAAGTGAAGTGCATGACAATGTTCTTACCGAATAATACTTTTTAAATTTGCCTACCACAGATAGGAGAATGTAGGCTTATCTAAATTTTCATTGCTTTATTGGTAAAATCAAGTTACTATTGAAAATGTATCAATGTGAATTCTTACTAAAAATATGTCTGTTTGCTATCATCTTGTAAACAGAAATATGTCATTTGCATGTGTCTCAAGCTGTGAATGCTTATAATTTCTTCCTACCACCGGAGTATATCACAGACAACTTCTAAGCTCATAAAGACCAACAAATTAATGTCAGTCCCTCATGCAAATTGCATTTGTATGTTAATCATGAATTTAATTTATTTTCTAGACATATACTAAAACACTGTTTAGAAACAGTCTCTTGGAAGGGAAATGTACTTTCACTGTCTATAGGATGACAGCTCTTGATCTCAGAATATTGGGTTTTGCCGTTCCATCTCATCTAAAGCCATGTGTGGCTGTCCATGAAGCCCATTCATCCAGGTTATGTCCCATGGACAGTTCCTGGCCTGGCCTAATCCTGAGCCTGTCACCATCCTCAGCCTGTCTCTGACCCTGTTTGCCTTCCCCAGGCATGATCCTTGCCTTCATCTGTGGGCTGATGGCCCAGTCAGGCTGTCCTGCCTGTCCCCCAGCCTGTCCTGCTCTGGAGCAGTGGGACAAGCTCTGGATGGCCATGCTCTGCCCTGTCTGCCCTGCCAGCCCAGGAAGCCCCTGCAGCTGCCTTTTCCCTAGGATGCCAGGGAGCAGCCAGCACACATGTGCTTGGCCCTGTCAAAACTATCTTTCCTCAAAACCCTCTCGGTGAATCAGATCTGTGGTGGAAATAAAAGCTAAAATCAAAGTCTGCTTTTTGTTTTGTTTGGCTTACTATATTAGTAGTTTTTTGTGTGGACTATTATGCAGCTTCATGTTGTCATCCTCACTTTTTCTTCATGTTCTTTGCTGTTTGTATAGAGTCATGTAAAGGAAGATATTCATGACGTATTCAGTCACTGGGAAATCTTATTAGCATTAGAAAAAGTCTGTATCTTGGAAACACGGTATTAATAACTCTTATCGGGAAATCTGGGAAAGAAGTGCTGTATTATTTACTCTAAATTAAGGTACAGCTGTAGAATGATTTATTTTAACCATTCTACAAGACTTATGGTTTTGAAAAACCAAACAAGAAGGAGAAGAAAGTTAAATATTTTGCATTTTGAAATCTTGTTATAATTTGGTGATATTTAATGCTTCCCATGTGGAGGTAGAGACTTTTTAAATATTAGTTGGCTGTACAGTGAACAGAAGTCCCTCGGTCTGGGGAATATAATTTAACCCTACAACCTGAAGTATCTGATATCTCTAAAAATTAAATATTTTCTCTGCATATACTGTCTTATAGAATTAGGTCAAATTCCTATATAATTTTTGAAGTCTGAGTAATTCTGTTGACTCAGTCTGGAGACCTGGGAAGTCCTAGCACTTAAATATTTTCATATTTTCTACTGTCATCAGCATGGCAGCCTTCCTAACATTTATATGGATGACAAAATTATATCCCCAGTTACTTCCCCCAAAATGATATTGATCAGCTTAATAGACTTTGGCATAATGCCCAGAACTTTTTTTAATAAATAATTTTCCTACTCGCTAAAGATTTTTTTTGTCTTGAATTTACACAGTTTTTATAACAAGCCTCTTTGATTAAAAGCACTATTAAGTATGGTTAAGAATGAATGGAACCAAATTTAAGCAATTCATCATTTTCAATTCCACAAGCCAATATTGGTAAGTATAGAATAGGTATGACTGTCCCTTACTGAGATATGGGTAATTTTTCAAAGTATAATGCCTGTCCAACCTGGAAAACAGCCATAGGATATGTTACAAAAATTCCATTCCCTGGCATTTTTGCAGCTATCGTGCTTTATGAGTCTGCAGAGGTTGTTGACTGTTCTCTGTAGAGTTTACTTCTTGCAGACTGTAAATGGTAAGTTTACCCTGTCTCTCACTAAATGACCTTGTTATATTTGGGGGTTTTTTTCACTAATACAGGCTAGGTTTTCTTTTTGAAGGTAGGTATTTCTGAACTCAAACACCAAATGGAACCACAACTTTTAGAAACGAGTATTTACATACTCACACATGGACCAGGTGTGAGGTCTGTAAACTCAGAGAAGGCAAATTGCTGTTCTTTCATCCTCACTGTCTTGTCTAGTGTACCCAAGTCACATTTACCTGTTCCATTCTCTGGTGTCAGGATTCAAAACTACAAGATTTCTAAGAGGTGGACAGACTGACAGACAGACAGATAGATAATTATGTCTATGGTGGGTTGAGACCAGCTGACAGTAAGCCCCCACTCAGTCACTTGCTCACTTTCACCAGAGGACAGGGGAAAACAATCAAAAAAGACAGAAGTGAGATTAGAAGCCCCAAAGGTCGAGATAAGGAAAATGTAGTAAGTGAAGGAAATGGGAAAAAAAGAAAACAAAAACAAAAAGTCCTAAAACAAAAAACTATCCACGTCATACAAAAGCAATCACTCACCACCAACACATCAATGCCCAGATAGTCACCAGGAACAGTTTTTTTGGAAAAACTCCCCTCTGTTTTCCTGCTTAGTGTGATACTATAAGGTCTAGAACACCCCTTTGGTCAGTTGGGGTCAGCTGTCCTGGGGCTGTGTCCCTTTCCAGCCTCTTGTTCACCCTCAGTCTGCTCCACTGGGATGGCAAAGTGAGAAAAAGAGAAAGCTTTCACATTGTATAAAATACATTCAGCAACAACTAAAACACTGTTTTAGTCAGCTATTTAAAATACAGTACCAAATAGGCTGCTGTGAAAAAAAATTATCTCCTTCCCAGAAAAACTCAGAACAGTGCTTTTCAAGAAATGAGCAAGCATAGTCTTTCCTGAACAACCCCAAGGGCAGAATTTGTTTCAGTCCACTGTCTACAGTGTGTAGCTAGTTTGGCTTAATACACTGATGGTATTTCCTTAGCCAAAACCAGGTGTGTTTTGGTGGTAGTCTGCTTAAGCACAGTCTCAATATTTCTGTTCATGAGAGTAATCAGTCAGAAAAATAAGATTCTATAATATTAGAAAACAGAAACAAAATGGACAAAGAGGTCATCAAAATACTTTGCTGAAAAGTATGTTAAGTGCTACTCCCTGTCCTCTCAATCTGTCTTTTCACTGAAGAACTGCAGCATAGTAGAATCATGCTCATCTGTAGACACAACTTGGCTAAGAGCAGCTCCTTCTTCCAAGAAAGTAGGTGGGCAGGCTATCTTCTATTCTTGTAAATAAAAAGGAGCCAGTGAATGGTTCACTGGCCCAGAATTTTAGCAACTTGGGCTACATTCTCACTGACTAGCATCTGACCAACATTCGCCTCTGGCTTCCATGAGGAGTTCAATTTTCAGTTCAGAGGCCGTGCTGCCACACCTCAGAGAGGTGTTTTTGCAGGATAAGACAAAACGTGTCTCTTCCTGCCTCTCTGAGGTAGGAGCATCTGAATGTACAAAGCTTGCTGGACAGTGCTGAAGGAGAGTGAAGGGCCAAAGGAAATAACCCTAAAGCAGCGTTGTTCACACAATGTATTGAAAATGCCCTCTGGCACATGCTTTTTCCTGGACTGTTCCTAGGCATTGTTCCAGAGAGTGCTAGGTATCACAAACCAAAACTATGTCAGGAGCTAAGCAGTGGGAAGGAGAAATGATACCTAACTCAGTATCATGTCTTAAGTCAGATTGGTTTTGCGCCAGAGACAAAGCCAAAGGGTCTCAAAAAGACATTTTGCACCTCAGCACACAAATGTGGGTTTCTCTTGCTGTCTGAGATATAGCTTTCCCAGACCACTACAGCTGCACGGCTAACGAACCGCTGGCAAGCAACTGTTTTGTTGATAGGGATGAAGTGTTACATTGCTATTGCCAACTGGCAACTCTCATTTTAGGAACGTACCTGAAATTAATTATGGTTTTCAGATAAAGTAGCTTTCCCACTGTAGCATAACTCAGATGTATTCGTGCTCAGACAAAAGCCAAGAGGATGGTTAACCAAGAAGAGTGCTGTGCTGTGGATTTGGGAAACCACGTGAGTATCACTGCAAAGCACTGCCAAGATGCAGTGCAGGATTGTCATAACATCTGGCATTCACATTCTTCGATTTTTGTCAGTGATGAAGATGTCATGAAGGTGCTTTTGACTACCTCTGTTTTGTGACTTTCTCTCTTTTCTTTCCCAGCTGATAGCAAAAGCCTGTATACAAATAATACAACTGCAAAGAAATTCAAATATGCTTTCAGCATTTGGTCCTCTTTGAGAGGCTGAGGAAAAATGGCACTTTATTCAGAAACACAAAATTCAAATAGTACAAACATTTTTACGGAACTGCGAGTTCGCACCAAGACACCATGTCTCCAAAACTAAAGAGAAATATTTGGCATGCTGAAGTTCTCTCCTGAAGGAATTTTTCACCAGTTCACATAAGAGGCCTCTCCCTAGCAATATGGAGCTAGGGTCAAGGAAAATTAAGATGCTGTGCAAAATAACTTCTAGGCCATGTGGTGGTTATAATGAGCAATCGATTGCTAATGCTTGTACTGTTTATGGGTTGTGAAATGCCTTGGGACATGTTTTAATGATATGTTACCGGGTACTGAAATGCCTGTTGTGCTTATTTTTTAGACTCCTGGTGTGAAAGGACTGCCAATCTGCAAGGGTTATAGTATGCTAAATTGATTTTATAGGTTCTGTTGGTAAAGGTCAATTCATTTAGCAAATAAAATATAATTTAATTTTATCTTCAAGCTTGCTTATTAGGGGCATAGTGTGCAATTTAATTGGTTCATGTAAATTGTGTGAGCTTTTGTGTGTGTCTGCACATTTTAATAAAAACTTTTTGCATATCAGTGGCTTCCTTTTCCTTGCATTTAAAGCATAGAGAACGTATGCTTGAACATGGTAACTTAGGAAAACCTTGATGACAAGTAAATGTACTTCAATCACTAAACAAGGTTCAACTTTTTATTCAAAAATGAATGTGAAGGCATCTTTGGTAGAAAGAGAGAAGGATTTCCTGGTAGATCAGTACTGAATTCAGTAGAAGCGGAAATTTTGTGTTTTGCCAGGTGTGTTTGGCTTAATTATTCTGCATCTCTTTCCCAACACTGTATTTCCAGCATTGCCCACCCCAAGGTGGTCTGTCCCCATGATAAAAGAAACTGGAAAAAATGTAATCCCAAGCACTAAATGTACTCCTACTTCATAACAGCAGCCTTAATGCATCATAGGCCAGTTGGGAATTGTTGCTGAAGATCAGATTCTGGGAGCACTGTCAATCACATCTTCAAATTGCACAAATAGTAGGCTTTGTTGGACTGCTGGCTAATGTCTTTTGTCTTTCATGATTTTTCATTTGGCACTGTTACCCAAAGCTATGAAAGCCCTGCTTAGTGAGACTGCATTATGAAGACTGATTGTTTTGTAACTGAAGCCAAAATTATGGTGCTTGGCCTATTTTCTTCATCTGTTCACCAGAGATAATGTATCCCTTTCTGAGCAATTACCTGCATAGGAACACATCCTTAGCTTTCTTTAATGGCTGTTACCTGGCCATCAGAAATCAGCAGGTCCTTGCTGGTACTCTGTAGGAAAGAATGGGGCTTTAAAGCTGAATAAGGCTTTCTAAAATGGCATCCATCTTCCAGTAAGAGGGACAGAGTGGTTGGTCAGAAGACACAGAACCAAGAATCTGTAGGGATAATAAGGGCTAGGGTTGTCTGTCCTTGAAGCAGTCACTTTCATTGTCTTGACAGTCTTATTGTAAGCTGAATGCATACAGAAGTGAAAGTAAGAGACTGGCATGTACTTGAGATGAGGAAACAGCTTCAGTACAGAGCCTGAAACATCATTGCTACATTATTGGCATATTTTAAGTGAAAACCAGGCTGTTCCTGTGAGAAGTGACTTTGAGGAGGAAAAACACATCATACAATATTGCAGATATATTCTGTACAGGGGTAACTATAGTGGCTCCAATGTCTTTGGCCCCCTTAGCTTGAATGGGTGGAGAGATGCATGCAGTGTTAAAGAGAAGAGCACTAACCCCTTCAATATGTAAATATTCATTTCTCTCTTTGTGTTCAAGAACTTGAATTCCCTTCTGATTTGGTGAATGTTATTTTATCACCAGTTCCATGCAATACATTTCGAATCAATTCACTTTACTTAAAAGAGGGGCATCTCTCCATCCTGCACCCTCGTCTAATGTCAAGAGCCAACCCTGTACAGGAAGAGCACATACCCCTAATTTGTATTTGTGAGATTAACTTCTTGGTTTGGAACCAAGGAAAGGTAAAATTTTAATGGGGTTGACCCACTACAAAACTACTGTGAGGAAGAGCAGAATTAAGTACAGGTATTGGCCTGTGTCTCACATTGTTGAGAGTACCTCGACTCAGAGTTGATCCTCAGCTGCACTGCCTCTGTATTTAGCATTGCAAGTGTTTAATATCCCCCAGACAGAAAAGGGATGAGTAATTCAAGAACCTTCTTTTATTAATGACCTCAGTATTTAATCAGAAGATGTTTACTTCATCCACCTTTCAGCTATTGAAAGATATTCCTCTCGCTTGTCTTTGAAGTTCCTTGTTTATGCGTCATTGTGTGTGACAAGTTTAGACATACTATGCTAATTTAGTTTTTTTTCAAGTCTATGGCATGAGAACAGATCCAAATGCTAGTTTTCATTGTATTTTTATATTCTCACAGCTGAGAGATAATCAGCCAGATTCTTCCAGAGGCTCTGGAGCTTATAGTACTGTCAGCAGAAAGACAATGTGGACGGTTACGTCCCAGAGCATTGAGAGTCAGCAAATGGGCTACACCATGACAGTCTGTAAAGAGGTGCTGCAGGAGGCAGTGTGACAATCCCTCCACTGCACTCCCCTGATGTAAATTGCCTTGTTAGAGGCTTGAAACATGGCCATGACATCACCAAACAGCACTGCACATAAGCCAAGACATCTTAATAAAGCTCACGTTAAAGTGTCCCTGGGGCCAAGAGAGCCTTCAGCTGATGGTTTAGCAGCATATATTTGATGAGGAGTAATAAATTATTGCTCCTATGAGGCACGAATATTTTATGGGTGGTGATATGTGTTGAAAACAAGTGTTTGGATGATTTGGGGTAGCAAGGAGAGAGTTAATGCCAGGCTCGACAGTGTTGAAACACAAATCAGGTATTTCTTGACGTAAATGATAGAACAACACTAGTTTTCCCCCGTGGAATGAATCTTACTGACAGTATGACTCTTCTGGGGTATTCATTATGCTCTGGGATGAAAATATAACTGTTTTGTTTTTTAAAACCTGGTTATCTGAAAACCAGGTATTTTGCTTGGTGTAACAAATTACCCGTTATGCAGATGACAGACAGATTTTAATAGCACTGGCATCTGGAGTGTGTTAATTAGACATATATCAGCAGTACCCTTATAGCAGAATCACAACATTTGTTTAATTCTATCTAGCATGGCAGTGGTATGTGCTTCAACACAGAAATAAATTTTAGATTTTAGAAGAATGCATTCAAGCATTAACCTTCAGGGTATCAGTCATTATTTGTGATTAATGACCACCTTGTAATAAACAGATCAAAGTAAAGACAAAATTAATGTTGCAGCCAAACATCAGCAGATAAAATTTGTCTGAGCAGCTGTGTTTCTAAATCAACTGTCACCTAAAATGTCACATAATCCATGTGATATTATGAAGTAGATATTTTGCTCAAAAGAGGATCAAGTGATAAATATGCTCTATTGTTAAACTGGAACTGGCCCTCTGAGGATTTCTTTCTTATGCTGACATGTAGCTGGTCTGCTGGTGAACTGATGCTGAAGTGTTTTCTTTTCCCTGTAGATGATAGTTCAGACAATGGGCATTCCTCAAAGACAAAAAGAAACTCAAGATGCAAAGTCCTCATTGCTTTTATGATGGTTTAAATGGGAAAAGCATGTTGATACAGAATACTGTCATGGGGCTTTTTCCTATGCAAACAAGGAGCAGGAAAATAGATTTCGAATGATTTCACAGTTATAGTTTCCCCAAGAATCAGACTAGGGTGATTCAGTAGCTGATGCAACTGAAGAACATGCATGATTTCTAAAACCCTGAATTTGCCACTATTTCACTTTCCTCCTCTAAACTTCAGCTAACATATTTGAATTCATTTTTGTTGGAAACAAAATTTTTTTAGGTACAAAAGGAAATACTTTGGATGGTGTGACTGGTACTAAGACTTTGGAAAAGCATCTCCAAAATGTAAGAAATGTAAGTTTGTTCCCAGAGCTCCTAATTTATACGAATGCTACCATCAAGGAATAAACACAATAAAACACAACAGACTCCCATCATAGGAAACTTACTGAGCTGGGCTGCTGCCTAGAAATGAGTTCCAGCTGCATCTTGTTACAAGCTACTGCCCAAGCCACACTGAGCTTATGGGAGGTGCTGATAGTGAAGAGAATGAGGAAAAGTGTTGCATTAAAGCAAGCCTGACATTCAGAATAAGCCATCTTCTTCTCCCCAGTTTGAACCTTCTTAGAGGTATTTGGGTTACAGTTTCAGCCCAGAGATAGCAAATGTTTTCCTCATATGAAATAGACCATACCAGTAACACCATTCCAAATTGTAAATTAAATAAAACATGTTGTCAACAAAGCCTATGTTGTAATATGACACAGTGTGTGAAAGATATTGCTGTGGCTGTGTTACCTGAAACAGGAATGTCTATAGCAGTGAAGTGCTTCCTCATGGGTAGTTAAACTCTGTATGCTACTGTAGCACAAAGTTAATTTGTACGGCTTGAACCACCGATCAATAATTTTTCCATTAACTCTTGAGTAATGAAAGGTACTGGGGTGAAGCTATTGATATATTTGATAGCTAATTCCAAAATAATAGTTTTGGAAAGGATTTTGGATGACATTATTTATCACCTATGAGGAAGGTTTATGTTTCCAATATTTTAAGTTGCCTATAGAAGCAACTTAAAGCTTCTATATATATAGCCTTTAGTCCACTGTGTGTTTCTTCATTGTGATTTTCATCTGTCTGGGTGTTCTCCTTATCTTCAATGACTTTTCTTTACTGATAAAGGTGTAGATTTTTATTATTTCATCAGAGTCAAAACATCTATTATCGACAAGTAATCCAAGCAAAACCATATGTATGACATTCCTCAGATTCCCGAAAAGGGATCAGATGAATGTCTCTTAGAAGAGATCTAAGATCTGATACTAAATGCCTTGACCAAATCTTCCACTGGCTTCAGAGAAATTTTGAGGAATATGAGAAAAATTGATGAACACCCTAAAAAGGCAAATTATCTCCATATTGTATGGATTCCTTGTGGGCAACTCATGAATGAGTTTTCTTTCTGGCTAATTTTGTCCCACCAAACAGAACAAGAAGTCTCGTTTATCTGAGACATACCTGTTTTTCAACCCATGTAGAAGCAGCCTATAAAACACAAACCAACAAATCTTGACTCCTTCCCATGCTCAGATACAGATGACAAGCAAGATTAATCTTTGGTTTCTCTTCCACAGGACAAAGGATAAACACTCCACTGATCCAAAAAAGGGATATAGATATATGCCTCTGTTTACCCCAACCTGCACCATGTGGTCACTTCCATCTGTTTTCCTTTTCTCATGGTATGTAAAATGAGAGAATTACCCTCAGCAAGATTAAGCTCATCTTTAAAAAAATCTCTGTTAAAAAGACACTACCACTGGTGGCTGTCCCTACAGCTTTTCCTGTTTCAAGAACTGGGACAGTCCTTTTAATTCCTACCCAAAGATCACAGAAGAACTGTTAGCTAATTCCTGAAGGTTAAAAATTCAAGATGTCCCCAAACTTGGTAAAATCAAGTCATATTTCAGAATTAAGCAGAAGAACAAATCCAACTGCAGAGATATACCTCTAATTTTAAAACTGCACCAACTGTAAAGGTCTTTTACCAAAATCAATTTCTGCAATATGAAAGAAAAAGAACAGTTGTTGAATTAATAACCCTTTCTCCCTGGATTTTATCTGAGTCTGAATTTCCACTTAATATATGCTATTATAAATGGCCAGTCCCACATCTCAGGACAAAAATACATAATATATAAAGCAAAAAAGTAATGGGGGGGAATGGAAAGCCACTTAATTCGTCTAAGATCAAGATCAGTTTTACTGCACAGTAGAATTCAAAATGAACCTGATATGCTGAGTCTCCCATGAATTTCCTGCTTTAGTACAGAACAGCTTTACCAAGAACAAAAACTATTTCGATACTTTACTAAGCTTCTCAACATGCCTGGCTTTTTCCAATGAGCTGAGAAGTTTGGGTAAATTGAGTGCTTATGCTATTAATAAAAGAAATGCAACACCTTCTCCATAGATAGACCTCAATCCTCTGTTTTTACTATGTATTAGTTCTCTGCCATCTTTAGAGAATTCGGAACTTGAAATTACGACTACTAGTCAAAGTTCCCATCAGTTTCAAATCCCCAAACCAAGCAATTTCTCAGTATACAAATACCAGACTCATGGGGTAAACAACAGCAGAAAATAGGTAAAGAGAAAGATAGTCACGAGCAAAAGAGAGCATGTAAGGTAAACTCTGCATGTATCTTCCTCAAGAAGGCATAACAATCTTGGAAAAGAAAGTGAATGCATTGGAAATTGTTGAAAAAGAAGATGCTTCCCACAAACAAGAAAACAAATCTCTGAAATGTGTTGCTAGTCACAGTGCATTGCAGAAATTCATGCGCAAGTTACCCATTTCTCTAAGCTGCAGAGTTTCTCAGCCAGCAAATGATTTCTTCATAAAGAATGGCAGGAGAAGGGACAGGGCAGGGGGAAATGGCAGTAGTTAAGAATATGAGACACTTATCAATGGCTTAAAATAAAGACAATACATACACAACACAACACACAATAGAGTGTTCTGGGCTCTGACTCATTACCTTTTTTCAAATTTCAGGAAAAGACATCTAAAATAATATCTGAAAGCACCTTATTGAGATACTGAAGGAAGCCTACCCCCCTCTATCGGCAAACAAATATAAAAATCCTTGTTATCTGTTCTGCACAGACCACTTTTTAGTCATTTATGAGTAGTGTTTCTAAAGTCCATTGCACATTCTTTTAAATATGAGCTCCTAGATAACAAAAACTGCTTCAAGGAGGCACTGAAGTGTAAAGTCTGACCTGACCCTCACCTGCTTCAAGAGCAAAACAGACAAGAACATAAAGATGGTAGTCAGACGCACATCCTGATGTTTTTCTCTCCCCATCCTTACCTTAAATACCAGTATATAAAGATCAAGTGTCTGTATCTAATGTAACTGTACTACACACTGAAAAGGAGTCTCAGAAAAAGTATGCACACAACTCTATTCCTATATGTCATACCTGGGACTTGCACACACTGGCATGTGTACATACACATATGCACACACAGAGCAATTAACTATGTAATTACCAGCTGCTTCCCATCTATAACTTGCTGTTTGTCCATGCAGTTGCTCTATGAGCAACTATGAGCTGAAACTTTAGACAAACGTGCCATCTAGTGACAATGCAGATGATCCTGAAAACCAAACTCAGATCCTACCATTTTATCTGAAACAGAAATCACTACCTTCTGCCACGGGAGACCACTTCCCCTTGGAAGAGATTTGTGTTTTCAGGTTTTTACTTGGTCCTGCAGGAGAATCTGTGGACTCTGTAGTCATGAATTTCCATACAAACCTGTTTGTTTTGAAACAATGCTTAGCCTGCAATGGACAGCTCTGTAACTCCTATTTCCAGCATTTCAGTTTCTGTTAAATACCCACAATCTTAGAAAATTCTGCTTTATAGTCGTCCAAGAATCTCACAGGTACTCATGAGGGTATGCCAGGTGTGCAGCCATGAAAGCTGTGTGCTTGCAGCCCAGAAAGCCAACCGTATCTTTGGCTGCATCCAAAGCAGTGTGGCCAGCAGGTCAAGGAAGAGGATTCTGCCACTCTGCTCCAGTGAGGCCCCACCTGGAGTGCTGCATCCAGATGTGGGGTCCCCAACACAGGAACACATGGAACTGTTGGAGCAAGTCCAAAGGAGGACCACCAAGATGACTAGAGGGATGAAACTCCTCTTATATGAGGAAAGGCTGAGAGAATTGGTGTTTTTCAGCCTGGAGAAAAGAAGACTCCAGGGAGACCTTACAGCAGCCTTCCAGTACCTAAAGGGGTCCTAAAAGAGAATAGGACTTTTGCATCAGCATGTAGTGACAGGACAGGGGGAGAGTGGTCTTAAGATGAAGGAGAGTAAATTTAGATTAGGTATTAGGAAGGAATTCTTCACTATGAGAGAGATGAAGCAATGAAACAGGTTGCCCAAAGAAGTTGTGCATGTGACATCCCTGGAAGTGTTCAAGGCCAGGTTGGATGGGGCTTTGAGCAACCTAGTTGAGTAGACACTGTCCCTGGTGTCCCATGGCAGGGGCATTGGAATGCAAGATTTTAGGGTTCCTTCCAACCTTAGTCATTGGATGATTCTGTGATTTTATGATTTTATATAAGAGTCCTTTCCTTTTCTTCTCCTTTTCCTGTCTGCAGTTAGCACAGCTTGATTAGTTTATAATGGTGTTCATTTATATTTGAAAATGTCCAATCACCAGGAAATTGGTGCAGGGAAAGCAGATGATGGAAGAGAGATTAACATTTTATTCTGAAAAATGCTCTTAATTTAAATATTAGCAAGAGGTGATCATTCAGCAGAGCAATACCGTCATCTGCACTGCAACCATATCTGAAGGACAGTGAAAAGATACCAAGAAGCTGACAGAAGTCCATGAGTTTAATTTAGCTTTTTTTTTAACTTGCACAGGGCTTTTTTCTAAAGAAAATATTTATCAACATAGTTATATATGGGTTCTATTTATGTTAAACTTAAACACATCTCAACATATATATGTATATATATGTGTGTGTAACACGTGTGTGTTTAAAAATAGACACGTGTCAAATTAATGTCTAAATAAAGATTAATTATTCACATGACTTCTTGAGTGGAAGTTTCCAGTGGCAAATGCAAGAGAGAGAGGCAGAACATAGCAGCACCAGGTAGGTATCAGTACAAGACAGCTCGTGTGGGTCAGAACTGGGATGATACTGAAATATTTATACACTGAAAAGTTTATCAACAGAGGAACTGATTACAAGTCACTTAAGCATGGATAAAGGTCAAGAAAATAAATCAACTGTTCTCAATCATAAGAAGATTATCACTATTCAAATTTTTTTTAATTGAAATTGCTCATTCAGCTGCTACTAAATCAGAACAAGATCAGAAAAGTTCAGAAAGCTGGAAAGTACCTGAGAAGCTCAAAAAAGAAATAGACAATTAACAAGAGAAACAATTAACAGAGAAACAATCACCAGTTGGAGCTGGTAATAGAAGTGGCCACTATCACAGCAATGCTGTTGTCATTCTAGATGCCGTTTTGCCTAAAGAATAAATTCATTCATCCCAGTTAATGTCAAAGTCAGGATCTAGATCCAAGATGTATAAAGAAGTGACCATAATAATTGTTCCCACACCAAGGTTTTGAAGTGACCAGTAACTTTGGTTACCTCTAATTGTGGCATCCAAAGATTTGACTTTACAGGATGTGCTTAGCCTTGTCACTTTTGAAAATTTCACCATAGATCTACATAGCACATTTGGGTTTTTTTTGTTTCAGAGGGCAATTTACTGATCAGCTCCATTTTACATGCCAGTTTTCACCACAACCCAAATTTTGAGCACACTAAAAAAATCACATCTTTTTAGACACATTATCCTTTTAGTCATGTGTCCAGTACAACCAGCAAGAGAATTTGCAAATCCACAAGTAATTCTAAAACAATAATAAATTTTCTCTTTTAAAAATGAATCTGATGAATTTATGCGTATCTAAGACAAACTTCATGACACTAACTGGGTTTGTCTGCTGTCTTTTGCTATCACTTTCAGTTGATACCATCAAACTTAAAAAAATCCAAGGAGAAGAGTGTTCAGGGTGACAAGTGATACCAGTTTCAAGCCTGCAGTTAGAAAAGCAGTTGATCAGAAGCAAAACTGCTCTCTCACAACCTTTCATGAGTATAACATCCATAAAAGAAGAAATACTGTTTCATCTTCAGAGCTGATGTTTCTAGAGGGAGGATGTTGAGCAGTGAAGAAACAGAAAGATATTTATAGTCTACAGAGGCCCAGTTTTCCCTTCCAAGGATGACTTGGAGCACTAAAAGGGCACTATATTGACTCAGTCTCTAGTCTGAATACTCCAGACTGCATACTTCAGCCACAGAATGCAAAGCTTTACAGACTGACCCACAGAAATTCACTTATTCCAGAGCCATGGGCAGAAAAATGGGCAGAAATTATCATTATAGGACGCTCTTAAACAACTATGTGGTACACCATGATTTTTTATAGGGCTATGAAGGTCCAGGTCAGCATGAAATCCTCTTTCCCTACTCTGGGACAGTCTAGACCAACCAGCCAGACCTCATGGTCTCAGCCATGTGTTCTGCTGGGATTCAGACACAGTGACCAACCCCCTCCTCTCGCCTGCTTCACCTCCTCTCAAGGTGTAATAGGATGGGACTGAGTGATAACAGCAAGTTATTAAACCTGACATGAGCAGCATGCAGGTGGAAATACCTTATCATAGTTGGTATCTCTCCTGGAAAGGAATTAGACCTGAGAAAATGGACAGCTGCAGGGGAATTTCAGACATCACTGCAGCAAAGAGCAGATATAACAGTGAAAGAGCTGTCAAACCTGCCATGCTTCTTCATACAGATAGACAATAGAGAAGGTCAGATTTGCCTCTATTATTTCTGCTTCCCTTTGGGAAACATCTTTTTCAATAGCATAGGCTCAAGTAGTAAGATTACGTTAATATAATTGCAACATTTGCATTCCCAGTAAAGCTGTGGCTCGATTTGGAGTTCTTCAGTTTACAATACAGCACAAGCTGAAGTAATGCACTCCAAGAAGCATCCCAAGACACCAAAAGCATCCTGGGTCAGACTACAGAGGTTACTCAGATCCCACTCAGGTTGTTTCCCATGATTTCTCTTACCTCAACCTATGAAATTACCAGTGCTGTACAGAAGGATGAGCAGAGACCCTGCTGAGTTCAGCTGCAGTCCAATGAAAAAGCTTTGAGTTATTTGCATGTTTGATGGACTTAGGGTAGCTCCTCAATAGCAGCAAAAGATAATAATAATGGCCACGGACTTAGGCAGGGCAAGTGCATTAGTAAGGATGAGGGAACATCATACATGGAGGACCCTAGATCCACTAAATCACCCAGGATTTGAGAATCCCTGAAGGAGACAACACTGAAGTTTTAGTGCATGTTGCTACATGAACAGCAGCTTCAGTGGCTTTTAAATCCAAGACCTCTTTTTAAGTGTTTTGATGTCTATTTAATCAAGCAAGGCAATTTTGCAGTTTTAAAAAGTCCAGAGCTATCCAGCTACCAATTACAACACCAGGCTGAGTCACTCACTGTATCAGGTTTGGTATTTATAAATAATTCTGTGTGGATGTATATAGGACAAAGCACAGTTCAGCCATCTGCCACACAGCTGGATGGTTTGTGTCACACACTGGTTGATTTGAAGGCTGACAGGTATTGCTTTCGTTAAAGAAAGAAGGAGCAACAAGGAAAGATGGAGAGAAGAGAAGAAGCATTAGTGTGGGGGCATAAAATCTCCACAGTCTTTCCTAGTTTATGTTTGCGTTTCTATTTTCCTTGACAACATGCAATTTCAGCACCTCCCAGGTGCTCACTCAGCAGCAGAGCCAGTGCATCTAGTGTGTGTAAGGCTGGTGGGCTGGCTTTTTTTTGAGCTGCTTCGTGAGAAACAAGAGCCTGTACTGGAGAGATGCACATAGTGGAGGGGACAGAGACCTGAACAGCAACCACCACAGTCTGCTGTCTCCCTCATTTTAGTTACAATGAGTGTTTAAGTTCTGGACATGTTTGTGTTGCAAGGTAAGTAAGTGTAGAAACCCTTCCATCAATGTACATGAGTTACTGGA
The DNA here is from genome assembly GCA_013400955.1 of Drymodes brunneopygia. Lineage (NCBI taxonomy): Eukaryota > Metazoa > Chordata > Aves > Passeriformes > Petroicidae > Drymodes > Drymodes brunneopygia. The sequence continues at coordinate 1,881,546 of VZTZ01050758.1, forward strand.
TCTTGTCTATCTGTATATTCTTTCCCAAGACAACAGCACCTTAGTTTGCCATCTGGTGATGTGTGGAGGGTGAGCAGAAGAGTTACTTGTTTGGAATTGAGACAGAGAACTTTCTAGAAGAAATAGCTGCTGAACATTGGTAATAGAAGGCATAGAAATAGAAAACCAGAGCATCTGCACTTCTTTTCTAAGGCTTCCCCTCCTGCTGGGCTGGGAATGTTGGAGAAGCAAGAGAAGCAAACTACCTGTGCCAGGAATCCCAAAAACACTTGTCTCAGTCCATCTATGGTAAACAGCCAAGATAACCTTATAAATGTTTAGAAAAGCCTCAGTATAGATGTGGTTGATACAGGTAACATTTTTATATGATAGAGTATAGTGCAAGAACTCATTCTAGAACAACTGAGTTGATTTTCAGCAGTTCTAATTACCTGTATGCCTGGTAATTGAGTGACTGTCAGTGAAGGGTAAACAGCTGAATGCAGCAGTGTGAACCCTGGGTTTAAGTACTGGAAGGTAAATCAATATAATACAAATCTTCCTAATCTTTGCACTTCAGCTTTGAGCCACAGCACAGTCTCCAGACATGCACAGGAGTTAAATGGAAAACAAAACAATGAAGTAAGGAAATTGAAAGATTGCAAGTTCTTTGGACCTGAAACATCTCAAATGATTATTTCATATAATATCTGAAATGATGGTTTTAGACATGATTTCACATGTTTTCTCTTAACCACATATGCCATATTTCAAATGTCTATGGAATAAAAATCTAAAGCTTTAAATCACTAAAGTGTGCTCAGCAGAAATGTGCTCAACACATTTATTCTCCAGATGTTAGGCATGTGTGAAATGAGTTTGATAAGTTCAATTTCTTTTCACAGCTAGCAGAAATCTTAGTTCCTTCCTTAGTACCAAAAATACATATGTATGTATGTATGGTTTGCAATCCTAGCTCACATTCAAAATTATCATCAAAACTCATTGGCAAAGGTGCAGGGAATTGCTCACAGGAAGTTTCTTGCAAAATATTACCTAGTTTTTGCAAGTTTTTCACTGTTAATTCCTCCTATTACTGAAAAATGTTCATAAAGATAAAGCAAATAGCTATATACAGCATAAAAAAGAAACAGGATGAAAGATGAGAGAGGTTCCCCATTCCTTGAGACATCAATCCTTATTTCCACCGACTGAAGAAACTGGCAGAAATTCAGTGTATATGGAAAGTAGGATTAAATGCAAAACAAATTAATGTTTTTGTCAGTTCACCTTGCAGGTCCAAAATTTGCAGCCAGACACCAGTTATTTTTTAGGTCAGCCATTTACACAGCTCCCCTCAGCATTAATTACCTGTGTCTGAACTGCTGTTATGCAGTTCAGACAGGAGAGCTGAATTTAGCAGGAGCAATTGCATATTGCACTGTGGTTTTAATGTCACTTGAGAAAAGCCATGCTGTAGTTTGAACTTCAATTCGATATCATTAACTGTACTCCATGACTAATGCTGAAATACTAAGGGCTGTTTCTCATGGCCTCAAGCTTTACTCCCTAATGACCAATAGGCATGTTAGACTCTGTGCCATTCCTCAGATGTCCATGGGAAATGTATATGTTACAAAGGCAGATTTAATCCTTCAGTTGTGTGATGGAAAATGTCTAAGGAGTTATAATGAAAAAACCCCACAGCTTTCTTACAAATCACTTTAATCACATTCTTTTCTCCAAGTTCAGGACAATGTTATGAGATAGATGAGACAATGAGAAAGGTACCCTGTAGGGGATGACAGCACAGCACTCAAAACCAGATATTGAACTTCCTTGTGTCACACTGTACTGAAGTGTAAATGTGAACAGCAGAAATCAATGGCCACTACTATCAAGATTATAACATTAAGTGTCAAACAGGAGAAAGATGTAACTGTCTTGGTTTCATTTCTCGGATGGCAAAGGGTTCCTTCCCTTCAAGGTGAAGAAAGGCCAGACTAGGAGACTGACCCAGTATTCTCTTCTTCTCATATAAAATGGTACCTCTTCTCAGACCATTACACCAGATAGTCCTGCTGACTAGCCACCATATATTCAGGACCATTCTAGATGAGTTGAAAGGTGAATGAAAAACCAGGACTTAGACTTCAAAAGAAAATGGTGGAGGCAGAGCCACAAAAACCAATATTAAATGCTGGTACTTCTTTCAGTGTCAAGGTTGGAGATGTCGTTTTACATGTTTTCCCTACTCATTTCACAGACAGGAAGGATCCTGCCTGCAGTAGACCTCTTTCAAGACTTTCCATTTCAAATTCCTCCCTCCTCCACCTCTCTGAAGTGCACCAAAGCCTGGCAATCTGCAGCACCAGGAGTTTTGTTATGTGACCTGGCTGGTGCTGGCCAGCCTTCCTCCTGCCCAAGGCAAAGCCTGACCTTTGCTACAGCTATGCTTCCCTGAGTGAGCCAGACTTGCTTTAGTCCTCACTGGCTGGCTGTTTACAGGAGCTGGCTGTCCACAGCTGCACTGAAACCAAGAAGGATTGTTGCTCAGCCTTTGTAAGCATCTGGCTGTGGCAATAACAATAACATCATTATTTAAGCAGTTGATGCACAATCTCTTGCTGTGTTTCACTGCTGAGATTACACAGCACTAATCGCTTATTTATAGCTGTTTATTAAAGCTATCTCAAGCTAATTTAAATTAATTCTGCTTGGTCATTCCTTGTCTAATAGCTATTGTTCATCACTGCTCAGGTAACTCAAACTCCTGGAAGCAGTCAAATATGATAACTTAAAAATTTTGAAAGCTCAGTTACAGGTAATTGATTTGTCTTTTGATGTAAATAATTATGCATGTTACTGAGAGCATGAAAAATCTGGAAACCATAAGCACCAAATGCCATTTTGCAGCAAAGGGTTAGCTTCCCAACATGAGCATTTAACTGAACTGCTCAGTACAGCTGACATGTATTAATTCTTATTGATGGTCCCCTGGAAAACACTGAGAATTGGGGAATAAGTACAGGCACAAAAAATGTCAAGCTGAAATACTGCTTTTGCTTCTTGTGTGCTGTCCGCAGGATGGAGTTTCTCTGACTGTACCTACAGAATGGATGCTGTGAGGGAGGAAGCAGTTTAAACAGCAGAAGTACTTACCCTGAGGAGCTCCGTTGTGGGATTTCTTAAAAGTGACTTGAGAAGCTGCCAACAACCAGAGATGCAGGGAGAAATAAGGATATTAAATTGCAAGAAAACACAGAACCTGAGCTGCTGGCAAACGTATCACACAGAGACAACTCACAAACAGATGAAATCTGTCAAATAAGTGAGGCTCATTTGGTCAAATCCATAACAAGATTTTCTCACACACCAGACAACAAAGTCAGGAAAGTCCTGGATGCTCATGATTGATCTCAGACTCACAACAAAACAGTACAAACTCAGATATTTTTGGTCATATCAAGTGATAGAAGATGCAGAAGGGGGTGTCCAATGAACATGGCACTCAAATGGCCTTTCCTGACCTTCTTTAGGAGAAAGTGTCATGTCAGAAGCTGCCTGCATCACTGGGACAGACACTTTGTGGCTTCTGTTCTGTTTCTGTGTGAATCAAATCAAGACCAGTGGGTTGTTCAACCTCTTGAGATATCTCTATCATTTGTTTATTCAATGTAAGTGCAAAAAAACCACCTAATTCGTTCAATTTCACTTTAAATGTAGAGGCCAGCCTGGCAAGTGCACTCTGAGCTGTCATCATTTGACTGAAATTTGAGAGGCAGTGAACTTAGAGGATTCATTATACAGGATACAGGAATTCTTCGTTTGTTAAACAATTCCAAAATGCTTATTCTTGACAAGTGGAGCTACTTTTCTGACTCCACTCAGGGATCACCATGGAGTTGGCAGACACATCCAGGATTTGAGGACTGCAGAACTAAGTTACATCCAACTCTGTTCTGTGGATAAGAATTGATATATCTTGGACAAAGTATTACAAAGTGCTCTTTAAAAACCCAGATGGAAAGACATGATCCTGCTTCACTCCTCTGAAAGCTGTTTGATACCAAAACAAAAAGAAATTATTAACCTGTGTCAATCTAAGATACGGTTTAAACAACACAACACAAAGACAATCAGCCAAGAAAAGTTCTCATGAACTTTTAAAGACAGATTTTGCTTTTGGTCACAAGTCCTTCCCATTATAAAATACAAGAATTACTAATCATGGTAGACCTAGGTAAAAATACAGTAGTCTGAGAAAGATACAGATTCATCTATCATTGAAAATCTGGTCAAAATCTTTTAACTTCATTGTAATAAAAATGGGAAAATTTGCTGACTAACCTTAAAATGCAGCACTTCACCGTGCACTCACCTGCATCTGTTGTGCTTCAGCATTAGAGAGCAGCTGCTTGATATTCCTTCCTACTTTACATCTGCCTCTTGAAAGTATCTCCTCTACAGAGAAACTGCGTCCACATCTGAAATAGCTCCTGGTGCTGTGCTCCATGCACCCAGCACGTTGGTGTCCTCCTTTACTGCTTTTACAGGTAATGTTGTGCGCTCAGTGTGTGCTCACATCTTTGCAAAATTGTTAAGAGTGTTTGGAACTAAAGCAGCAGAGCACAGAGCGTGGAAAGATGTGTCCCTGCCCACGGCAGGGGGCTTGTAACTTGGTAATTCTGTGATAAGCACATGGGTCACCCTAGTGGGATGGATGCTGTGATGAGACTGTGAGAGTACTGAAAGGCCCATAAAGTTGTCTTCAACAGGTCTCAATATGCTGAAAATCCTTTCAGTGCAGTGATATGCAGAACTGAAATGACGTGGTTTACCAGGCGTGAGCCACAATTTTTTGAATAATCAATCTCATCCAGTTTTGTGTAGGCAGTGGAAATCTTTTTCTTTGCTCAGTTGTAATGTTGATATTAGGGATTTGATAGCCAAATTCTTAGCTTTATTTTGACTTGAATTCACTGCAAAGCACAGGATCTTTTTATAATCCCATTTTCTGGTGGAACTAAAAGAAAATTCTCCTTATTTCCTCTGTGTTAAATCTTGCTGGCCAGGCCAAGGGCAGTAAAAACCACAAGGAGGTGACAAGAAACATCAATCATGCAAGCAGCTCGAGAAATATGTCACAGTTGAGGTGGTCCCACTGGCTTTCAGTGCATCATTGCAGTGATGCTGGCTCTTCAAATCTCTTCACATCTGTTGTTATCTTCATAAACTCAGCTGGAGAATGAGGAGGACAGTCCAGAGAACTTTAGTCCCTTGAAGTGCTGGGGCATGTATGTCATGGCACTAACTGAGCAGGCAATTTTCAATCTGTGTTTGTAATAGCTTGTACAGCAGTCTTTCCATGTGGGAAAAGTTGGAAATGTTCATACTTCATTCAATTTTCTTCCGAATATCTATCAGCAGACAAATCCAAGAAGTACTTACAAAAGATAAGTAATGGCCAAAATTATTCTCTTGTTATGCATGTGTAGATCATATGCTGCCATAGAGGGGATAAAATTATTCCAGTTATCCAGGTTCTCAGAAAGTCAAAGATAGATTCAGCTACAGAAATGACAAGCTAGTAAATGTAGTAAACATAGTAAAGCTTAGCCAGAATGATTCAAACTATACTTCTGACATGAGAACTTCACTTTAAAAAATTTAAAAATAAAAAATTGAGAAAATTTGAAAGGCAGGATTTTAAATTTGGGAAATAAAATTATTTTTGCCTGGACTACATATAAAGGGCAATCTCCATGAATGGAATACTCAAGATACCTTTCCATTAATTTTTCTCCAATTACTTCCTATAATTAAATTCTGACTGGTTTTTAGCACACTACCAGCTCAGTTAATAAGCCTTCTTGCCCAAAGTTCATAGTCTGGCTTTTTGATTTTTAAATCTCAACTTGCCAGTTATTTTCCCTTTTGGACTCCAAGCAATTGCATTGGGCTTCTCCCTTGGTCAGCTTTATTTGTACATCTGGGCAAAAAATCCATCCCCTGCTCTTCTTGATCTTGTGAATCTATTCACTTCACATTCAAGCTTTAGCACACCTGACTGGTTCTGGCGTCTCAGCGTAGCAATGGCCCTTTCCTCTCTTTCATGTTTTTGAAGCAGTTTGAGGGATTTCATAAAGCCCCTGAGGCATTGTCTTTCGTTGCTTCAAGCAACCCCCTCTACGTTTCACTTATCCTAAGAGGCAGATGTAAGCATTTACTCAGGCCTTCAAAAGGGTTTCAAATGTAATGATGAAGATCAGCACCCTCTTTTTACCCTATGTGTTAGATACAGAGGAAGTCTTGCTTTCCAAAGCTCGGGCTGGCATTTCCCTCTCCTTCTGTGTCCCCCGGGAGGGCAGGAAGGGCTGGCCCTGTCGCACGGGCGGCCCAGCCCAGAGCCGCCCTGGCTGCCTCCGCTGCCCCGCGGCCTGAGGGCGCTCGCTCTGCCGACTGCTGCCTGCTGCCGGCCTCGCTGCTCCCGAAATAGGGAATGAATGAGTTAGCAAAGCCCTACCACAACCAGGACAGCACCCCCTGAGAGCCTGTGACGTTATGGTTAATGGCATAAACATTGTTTTGAAGGACTTTTGGCCCATTATGGCAGAACTGTATAAACAAGCTGTGACCACCAAAGCCCACCCCTGCCTGAGCAGGCCTCCTGAGGGGAACTTCGGGCTGTGAGTTAGGCCCCGTAAGGCTACTTGAGATAAGATAAAGGTGACACTACTGTCCAATTATGTCAGGTCTAAGGAGAAGTAAACAAGGCTGAGGGAGAAGAATGTATCCACAAGAAAGCCAAACCCAGCAGCTGTGCTGAAATTCATCCCTGGCTCGATTTGGGGTGGGGGTGGCTGTAGCCCACAGGCCCATCTGCTGAGGGCAGCTTTGCACACACTGCCCCACAACCACGGGGGAAGGAGGAGAGTTTTGGGTGTGTGGTGTACCCTCTGGTCAGAGGGAGTGAACACCTCCTCTCCCTCACACAAACTGGCTCAGTTGTAAACTCCCTCCCCACCTGGAAAGGCCACATTCAGGTGAGAGGCAGCTGAGGGTGTCATAATCCATCAAAGACTACAAAGCGCTCCCAGACTCATTGCTGAGGCCTTGCCCCAGAGCACTGCACACCATCCAAGTGATGCAACAGATCCAGACTCTGTTACAGGAGACTGTGTCAAACTTGTCCCCCGCTCTCTCCCCCAGGGAAGGTGTCTGGGCATTCCCACCTGGACTGAATGTAGATTAATCCATTGAACTCTATATTTTATGGGACCCTCACCACCAGAAGAAGAGGATCAAAGGGACACCATTGGGAGCCACAGAGTGGTGAGTTTTTCTACTTAATCTGTCTCTCTGTCACTCTCTTTCTCTTCCTCCCCTTTCTCTCTCTCTCTCTTCAACCCCCTCTGCTCACCCCTTCCCCCATTTACTATTAAATAAAATTCATACTACTGACTTCAGGACATGGTCTTGTTTGCACCTTAATTCAGGCAAAGGCAATTAATTTTTAATACTCAGATCTTAACATGGCCTCTTACCTGAGTACTCCTGGGTGAGGAGAGTGTCTCCTCTAGACAGCCTGATTTTTCATCCAGACAACCAACTTCTGAGAGATCTCTGACACCTTGAATTTCTTTGCAGTATGACTCATTAGCTGTTGAAAGCCAAACTGGAGAAGTTGTACCTGGATGTGCAGGTTTGCCTGAAAATTTGATAGAGGTTGGTCCAGTCAAAGCTTGACTTCCCTTCATTTTTTCTGTGAAACCTAAATGCTTTTAAAAATGTTTTATGGGAATTTTATTCCCCTTCATTTTATTTATTTGAGGAATTTCTGGTCCTGATGGTAATGCAGTTTGAAAAGCTTTGAGTCCAGTGCATTATTTGTTGAAGCTTGGTTCAGCAGAAGTATCAGCCTTCCTTAGAAGCTCTGCTGCTACAAACAGCAGCACTGCTTTGTCTTTATTATCCACCTGTCAGACCAGTGCACTGGTTTCTATCAGAGAGAAAAACAGTAAGAATAATCTAGTATATCCTGTGGTGAAATCATCTCAGAGGAAACCACAGTCAGAATGGGCCAGGGAGAACTTGACTGTCTTGGAATAACCACTCTCTCTCCCACCTCTGGTTTCTCATTTGAAAGCAATGCTAAAAAAACTTGTACAGTATGTGCGATTTTCCACTTAGCTCTGTCCTTCCAGATCCCTGAGGAAAATGAAAGCTTGCAATCCTTTAAGCACTAACTTCGTATTGTTCAGTGGCAGCTGTGACAAAGAAATCAGGAAACCTGACCACTTTTCAAAGGAAGGCAGATCTAATGGGCCATATGGCCTTTCTCCATAACTGACACTTAAATTCTTGGTAAAATGTCAGCTTAACTAGAAAACTTTACAGGCTTTAGATATTTTCTTTTTCTTCCAGATGTATCCATGTGCTTGACAAGGCCCATCACCATATTTTTCGTTTTCTCTGATATGTTGATAGGACATTTAACATACATGAAGTACATGCACAATCAGTAACTGAGCCTCTAGACCACAATGTTTCTATAGAACCCTATAGAACCCTTTGCAGCTGTGTCCTTCAGGGAGATTTCTTCGTGACTATCTCTCAAATACTGCTGATACTTTTTGGACAATTGAACAAAAACCACTTGAGTAGATGCCTTTCACACTGGGCTTCTGCAAACATTTAGAAACAGAATCCATATGTTAGAAAACTAAAATAAATGGCTACATCAGTGCTTCGGCAGTGCTGCAAAAGTAGCAGCAAATCTAAGGCTCCAAGTACCAGTGGCTGAACATGCCTATTGATACATCTCTGTCAGTCCATTAAATCTTGAGAATAAAAAAAATTGGACATTTTAAAACATATGCACATAAACCAAGATAATTTGCATGGAGAATCAAAGAACTTCAAGCACAGGCAGATCATATTAATTCAAATAAAACTGATACACATCACTGCTTCTGGTGTTGACAAGAAAGAGGAAAAAACCTGAAAAAAGGAATTTTCAGGAGACATGGAAATTCTGAGATATGCACATGAGGGTTAAATGTGTGACAGCTCCATGGTTAACGGAAAGAAGATACTATTCCAAAATGCCAAGTGAGCCTCCTGCTGCAACTGACTGCTGGGGAGGCTGCCAAGACCAGCTAATGCAGCTCACTGGGATAAGTACCCACATCTCAGCAGCTCCAAAGATGCCAGCAAAGTGCACTGGGGAAAGAGAAGTGAGCAAAACTGACCTGGCTGGAAAGACACAGGTCTCTGGCTCTGTCGCAGTCACTCAGGCATTGGGGATAACTTTGATATTAAAAAACAGACACTGTCAGATCAAGTGGTGCATTATTAGTATCACCAGGCTGTGTGTTGTCACTTACTGAGATTGCAGTGATGGCAGAACCTTGTCTCAGCACTTTCTAGAGAGGAAACAAGATTTTTCTGAGTCCCTTTTCCCATCTGTAAGACCAGGATGAAATATTTCCTCATAGAAATTTCATAACAGAATGAATATTTGTGAAGTGCTTGAAAGATTTCAGAAGAAAAGCACCACTGGAAGGTAAAATCTTGTAACTGTTTCTCTGGCTTCAATACTGCAGTGAAAGCCTGCAAGCAATATTGATGTTTGTAAAATTATCTGAGCCAGTCCTCAGCACTGCTGTTTGGGAGGCTCCAGAAAGTGCTAAGACCAGTTCATGGTCAGCAGTGATTCTCAAAAACTCATTTAGCCTCAAGTTTTTCACTGTGTCTCCCTGGAGAAAATCCTTAATTAGAAATTCTCTTCAGATATGCTTTTTAATCATACCTTTTATTCTATGGATTTTTTCCTACTATCCTATGCCTGACATTTTTTCACTCGTTGCATTTTAAGCAGTAAGACAAGTTCCAGCATGTTGCCTCATCTGGAGAAAAAGAAATATCAATTAAAAGAAATAATTGATGCCAGTCAGGATTAAATTTTCCCTACTAATTTTAAAATCATTGATTTTGCAATGTCAGGCTAAAGCTTATAACCAACTCATTTAAAAATACTTGTGCTGGGAACAGGTTTTGAGAGTTTTACATAACTGCATACAAGTGAAAACCAAAATGCGGTGAGCTGGGTTTGCACTCAGAAAAGCAAGTACAAAACTTTGGCTGCATGAACCTTTCCATTGATTTCATGGAGACCAGTTCTGCTTAACTTGTAATTGCCTGGTGGAGCATTAAGGGACAAGTGCATATTTTAATTGGCAGTTTTCTTCCAGTGACATAAAATCCATGTATTTTCCAAAGCAAATCACTTCAACATTAAAAGGGAAATGATGGATTTCTTTATTCGTGTCACTTTTAACTTTGAAAATGCTTTTTACTCCCTTACAAGGAAAGGCTAAGAGAATTGGTATTCAGCCTGGAGAAGAGTAGACTTCAGGGTAACCCAACTGCAGCCTTTCAGTACCTAAAGTAAGCCTGCAAAAAGATGGAAAGAGACTTTTTACAAGGACATACAGTGGCAGAACAAGGGGAAGTGGCTTCAAACTGAAGAGTATAGGTTTAAACAGGAAAAACAACTTTACTGCAAGGCTGGTGATGTACTGGAACCAAGTTGCACAGAGAAATTGTGAATGCCCCACCCACAGAAGTGTTCAAGGTCAGGTGGGATGGGGCTCTGTGCAGCCTGGTCTGGTAGCAGATTCCCTGCTCATTGGAACTAGAACTTTAAGGTGCCTCCCAATCCAAACCATTCTGTTATTCTATGATTCTGTGATAAAATACTTAAATTGGCCAGTTAGGAATATAGATACTCAAATAGCTTGGAAGCCTAAAAACACCTTTTCAAAACTGCAAGGAACAAATGCTGCTTGCACCAAAGAGCAAACCCTGCTTATGCAGTTTGAAACATGGCTCTGAAGGTCTATATGCCTGGGGCTCACGTTAGGGCTGAGATAAGCCACTAAGCTATGTTTTCAATTTTGTATTTGAACTTGTGCTGCTCCCAGAGTAATAACTTCAGTGAAGCCTCAGATGTGATTTTCAATATGACCCAGCGTTTTTTAACCTACAAAGAGGATCTATATTTGAGGAGCCTGTACACTTAGAAAATAAACTCAAGAAATTACTAAAGCAACACTTTTACCTCAGACTTATGATGGGAAGAAAGCAATTTATTAGTTATTAAGAATACTGCATATATTGCATTTTAAAAAGTGGATTTTTGTAAAAGATTGTCTTCTCAGCTGCTCATCATACTGACAGCAGCAATGACATGAGGAGCCCCGTTTGTGTATATTCCTTGCATGTAAAAAGAAAGAATGAACATGATTGTACCGTAAATTTTTGTTAGCACTTGAGTTCCCGAGTGTGCAGGTAACGAGATTGCAGTATTATACACCTGCATCTTCAGTCAGTTACTGAAATTTGGTCTGTGAAGTCCAAAAACTATTTCAGGAAAACATAAACTGCACTGAGAGATACGAATTTGTTCGGACGGTTTTATTCCATTGTAGGGAAAGCGCTGTCTATTGTTTCAGTTAGTTTATCTGAGAAACTCCAGCTATTCTGCAGAGTGAACAATTATGATTACTAATGCATGCAGTAAATCCCACATACTTCTAGCTGCCACCGCTGCCAAGGATCAGGGGGCTGTAGTCCCTCTTGCACCTGACACACACCTTGGAGCAGGAAAACTGTTCTTCTGCACAGCTTCGTACCAACTCTGAAAGTACCATTCTTCAGGCCAAATTATGAAGTGTCTCCTGCATCTTCCAGCTCTCCTTTGGGCTAAAGTTGCCTTGAATTAACTGCATGGTTCAGTCATACCTCCTGCCCCAGCTGGGGACACTGTGTTCCCTCCCCACTGCCCTTCATCTGCCATCTGATTTCTTTCAAAAGCTTTTTTAAAAAGTTTGCTTAACTTTTTGCAGTTCATTGAATCTCCTAATCCAGTAATGTCTGCTGAGAATATGGTATCCTGCCTGCTCATTTATGAATCAGTTGCTATACTGGGAAATACCATTTATGACATTTTCTTGGATAACTTCATTAAAGAATTTAGTTTCTAAATACTTTAAAGCCTCCTGAATTATCTGCAGTCATTTCCCTCATCGCTCAACAAAATCAGTCATGGATAACCTGAACCACAACTCACATCCACATCTGGCTTCTTTCCTCAATGAACTTTTCTCAGCTTATAAATCACATTACCCCAGAAGTGATGCTGAAAATGAAATGTGAAGTCACCTGGTAACTTTTTAAAGTTTATATATAATCCTTGTTCTTTGTGCTTGGCTTCATACAGGTCCACGTCTCCATACAGAACTTAGAAACCTCATGCTGCCCATTTTTGTTTAAAACATTAAATTAATTTTAATAATAACATTTTCTCTTAAGATCACAGTTTGGTTCAAAGATAATTAATTCTAAGCTGTTATTTTGTAATAAAAATATTTATAAAAATATGTATAAATCTTTAGATTTCTGATACTTTTAGCTATTCCATAGTAGCAGAAAACCTCATCAACACATCTATTAATCTTTTGAAATAGGTCTAAAAATGCTAGTCCTAAGGAATTTATAAACAAGATCAGCAAACTTAGCAAGGACATGTTAATTGTTAAGTAGAAATGTAGGGGCTACCCTTGAAATGAACAAATCTCTATATCCCCTCACTCCACCCCTAAGGCCTTAGTGTTTGAATAATTTTGGCAAGTATTACTTGAAAGTATTGCCCTACATTGCCATAAGGGTATTCAATAACTACAAACACCTGTTTTAATACAGCCTCCCCAGAGAGGGCATTTTGTAACATCCTCTCATTTTAAGAGCTCTCCTCAGACATGAGGTAAGAACTCTTTCAAAAAATAGTAACAGCTTGTGACCGTGTCACCAAGTGAGCACTGCGTTTAGTTTTCACTGTTAACTCTGGTCACATTGGAACAGGTAAAGATCTTTGACAGGAGGCCTCCAGTTCCCTTATCCTGCTTTAAAGTATTTGCATTATCCCACTTGTTTGCTAAATGCATTTTTCCTCCCAAAATATGTGACTAGTGAGACAAGAATCTGAAAAGGAAATGCCTTGCTGCCCAACCAGTGCCCTGTTCACTGGCAGGAACAGCACTGGCTAAGGCTTACCAAGTTGAAAACAAAAATTGTTTTTACAATATTACTGAGCTAGTGCAGCTGGAAATGCTCTTCAGCATTCTACTGACATTCTACTGTCCTTGGACAGTATTGCCAAGACAGACGTTGTCAGTTGTATTTAATATTTGGCAATCATGGCTGAACTGCCAGGACTATAACACTGTCAGCATTTACAGATCTAGCTCCATTTGAAGTCAAAGGTGACATTCTTACACTTTAAAAACTCTGGTTACTGATCAAGATGAAGCTAAGCAACGTGTATGGTGAGTGGCTAAGTTTTTCCCCTGTCATTCTCTTCAGAAACAAAAAACCTGGTAGTACAAAATCTCCTTGGCCGGCAGCGAGTGGCCTCCTTTTACTGTACACCCCATGGCACCGATGCTTCACACATTCCTGCATGAAGGAACAACCTTTTCTTTCATGGCTGCATGCCAAAGAAGAAATTGCAGACCTTTCCTATGCTTTCAGTTCAAATTACAACATCTTTCCAGTTCAAATTACAAAGGCCTTCCAACAGGCATTGACTGGAAGTCAGTTTTTGGTATGAGGCAGTGTTCCCTTCTGAGATTGCAGTAACAATGTACATACTGTGATGAAACACCACCTTGCTGTAGGCACACAAATTACGTCCTTAGCTTTATTTCTGTATGCTACAGCCAGATATGAGTGTCATTACAAGTAGTTGTTGGGTACAGAATTCGAGCAGTGCATGGAAGGTACGAGCCACCAGTGCTGATCAGAAAAGGCTGGAATTCTGCTTTCCCTGTGTCCCAGCGCATCAGCACCACTCGGTGGTGTCTGAAGGGAGCACAGGACTAATGCCATCGGGCTGGACTTCCTAAGTACTTCTGAGTAACAACCCTGCATAGCCTTGGCTCCAAGTAGGGTCATATAAAAATACTGCATGGGAAGAGTTACACTTCTGCTTAAATATCAGGGAGTCTGTGCATGAGAATAAAAGCCCAGAAATGCATTCCCCTATGCTCTACAAAGACAGAGTGATGCTGGCAACAAGTGAGGAAATGATACCGGATAACAAAGCTGGGGAATATGAGTAAGTCCTGTGCAAGTGGAAAGCTCTTGTAACTTGCTCACGATTTTAACTATATCAAGCTGGCATCTCTGAAGAGCAGTAAAAATCTCCTGTCCCTCCAGAGCTGAGTGCTATTGAGTGTTACTGTGTGCCGTTAGTGCTGTCTTAATGCCATCAGACTGGGGATATAAAGGAAAAATACATACACAGAAGCAAGATCAGAGTGGCTGATGCTGAGTCACAGCAAAGCTCAGCAACACCGAAATGCTTAACCTGGGAAGAAGTTCTTGGAGCTTTGTACTAAACTCATGGTTTTATTCCTGTATGAAGCCAGCTAAGAAAAGCAATTTAGTGTGTTGCAGGAAAAGTATGCATAGAGTCAAACCTGGGAGAGAAGAAAAAATGCACCAGTCTGGAGCCAAATCAAAATGTTCAGTAAAGTTTTCCAATATATGGAGCAGAGGGAAAGCAGTCGGATAACGATCTACTGTTGCAGCTGGCAGGTGCTTTAAAACTCACTTTCATTCTACAAAGGGAAACAGAGCCACTGTTTGGTGTCTGGCATGCTGGATTATTTTTGCCTCTAGCTTTGCACACAAAATCAGTTGAAGTGTGGAAAAGAACCTGAGTACAGGAAAGTGAGCCAATACTGTCAGCACAGAATAAATGATGCAGTGGTGGCAATAACAGAACTTTTTCTGGAAAGAAGATATATATGAAAAAATCTAATTTCCTATTTCAGTAGCGAGTTAGTCTGCAGGAAGATTGTGTGAACTTCCCAGCTGTCAATTACATATTCACACATTTGTAAAGTTCCAGAAACACTTTATTTAAAAATGGAGTTGTAAATGCATATAACAAAATAACATACATAATAAATGTAACAAAAATAAATAAGGAGAACATGTCCATACAAAATAATAACATAGTAATGCAAAATGCTTATTACACAACATAAAGGTAAAAACGCCTGAAATAACACAAACAGAATCTCGTATGAAGAGCCTGCACCTTTAATCCTTCCTAGCCATTTCCTAGTTTCCACCTGAATCTGCAGAAAAATTATGTTCCCAAGCATTAAACAAAAGAAGGAATTTATGGTGATGGTTTGGTACACTCAGTTTTTAACACCTAGCTCTAGTTTCCATTTATTTTTGCCCTTCTGCACCTTCAGAAAGTTTACTGTAGCCTCTGTAAACTAGTGTCATTCAGGCTCCCACAGTTAGCTGGAGTAGAGCATATTGAGTCATACATGAAGACTGTTTGCTTTTAATTTTTTTTAAAGAAAATATGAAATCCATTATACAACAGATTAGTGGTTTTGTTTTTACATCTCTACAAAAAAAGTTTTTGCATCTTTATTAACTGGTCCAACCTTTACTGATTTCTGAAAGCCTGTACAATTTAAAAGCGTACAGAAAGTAGGTTTTCTAAAAACAAATCTCATATTGGATTATTGCTGAAATATTAAAGACCATTTCATAAAAGCTGCAAAACTGTATCTTTAACCTTAATATATAGAGACTGATGCAAACATAAGAAAATTCCAGTCTATTAGTTACATTTAACAGAAAAAACATTCCTCCAAATTACAGTGTTCTGGAAATACAAAGTAATTTACTTTAATTTTTTTTATTATTTCCAAATGTTAAGTTACTGGGACAACTGATAAGGAAAATAGGCTTATATAGGAAACTTTAAATAGACTTGCTTTTCAGTGGTATAAGCAAAATGTCCATGTTAGCAGTCGTCATCCAGAATCCTTTTAAATATGTAAGACAGGGACAGCTTTACTAGCAAGACTACAGGAAAATATACAGAAGCAAAAAAAAAAATCATTTGCTTGGGAGTGCATCTATCGATCAAGCAAGTCATAACTCTATTTCCAAGTCCCCTAAAGAAAATTTTACATCTCATGATCATTCCAAATAAACAGTAATTTCTTCTGTAAGCTTAGGTTGCATTGGGATTTGTGAGAGCCTATTTGCCTCAATATGCTTTAGTATGTCCCACATTGCTATACGTTCAAATTTGTTTCCTTGTTTCAACAGAGATTTGGACAGAAATGAGTTATGAAATTCTTCTACTTTCATTAACATCAAAAAGACTTTTGAAGAAAATCAAAAAGTGCCAAATAGTCTTTTCAGAAAGTGGATTAAAACACTGTAATGATAATACAAGGACAGTATTATCAGTTTTCTATGTACACCAAAACACTGCTTGCTGTTCAACAATATTGATATGTTCACCTACCACTCCCAGCAAATCTTAGTGCAAACATAATATGTGAACTTATTTGTAAACCCCAAGACAATTTACGCAGCAACAAGGTTACATAAACCACAGAACTGTTTGAGATTTTCCAGTACATGAGAATGAATGCTTTCTGAAATCTGTCTTACTTTTGCAGTAATGTGTCATTGTAGTCAGAGATAATGTTTCCTATGTAAATCATCTAATTCAGAATCAAACATAACTGTTCAACAGTTCTGTACAAGCTTTAGAGGAGGAAATCTGTTCATCAGAGCAGCTTGGCAAAGAGATTTGGGGTTTTCAGTAAATGTTAGACTGCTTGCATGGCTTTTAAAAAGAAATAAATCTATTAAGGGAAAACTGCTGATATAATATTCTTTTGCAAAGCACACAACCACAAAGGGCAAACCTGCCACAATCTGCTTTCCTACACTGGTATCTATGCATATCTTTATGATTTGAAAAGGATTTGTGTGACAATCAAAGCATCACAATTAAAGAAAACTGGTTTAATAAAACAACTGTTGTTTGATCAAGCCTTTTTGTTTTTTTAATTATAAAAACAAACATTATAAGTTTTCCTTGATTTCTAAACATTCCACATGAAAGGTTTTCGTATCAAACACTGAGATGTCACTCACGCAGGGTGGCATCTTCTTCTTCCCCGTCTGGGTTAACCCTATTGAAATGTATGCTGAAATCTGCCTCGGATTCAGCATTTTCCAATTCAGCTGCCACAGGGCCGGTGGCAGGACGAGCAGGCCGAGCCTCGGGCTGGCAGTTGGGCACCACTGGCAGGCGGGGGCCTTGGGAACCAGGGCTGGACTTCGGCTTCGGCTGAGCCGGCAACATGGGGCTGGCGAATCCCAAGTTGCTCAGAGCATCCAAGGTACCATCAGGGTCAATCATAGCATTAATTGCTGAGCAATCAAGAAAAGACGAGAAGGACAGGGAAGATGTCATAAAAAATACAATTTTCTGTTACTATAAAAATATGGAAATCCTTATCTCACACTTTTATTTTTATGATGACAGACATGAGATTTTATGTGTGCTGCCCATGACAAAGAAATGGTGTATCCAACATTGATGTAAACTGATACATATATTTAAAAACAGTTACATATATTAAAACTTTAGGTGAAATGAAACTGCACAAACTAAACAATGCCTAATGTGTGGACAGGAAACGGAAATAATAAACCATCTACGATTAGGTTATAGGGACTGAAGGATGGGATTTTAATTTAAGTGGCTTTTTCCCCTGATGTTACCATTATATTATGCTTTGTTCTACTCCACGCCCAGAAAATAGCCATAGTTGCTGATTCCAGGGTTGAATGAAATTTATATAAAAGAGCAGTCGGCAAACTGAAGTACCTAGTACTATTTCATTTTGTTATACTATTAGCATATTTGTTGCATTTAACGGAACTTCTCTTTTTCATTTCCAAAAATGTACTAACATTTATTACTGATTTACCTCTAAAGGTGGTTAAATGCTTCTCCTGAAACATTATTTTTAAAAAAAGATTTTGCCGTAGGATTAAATCTGAATACTAAAAATAACAAATATAGGAAATTTACAACTAACATAATAATGATAAGCAAGGACCACTAATCCATTTGACTACCACTGTTATTAAACTTTAAACTAAGTATAAACAGTACCCAACTAAGACTGCTACTTCTTTTTAAAAAATACTCCATCTTAAAGTTTATTTTGATAAATGGAAGATATGTCTAAATAGCAAACTCTGTAAGAAAGACATAAACACTTTTTGTGTGAAAAGCCAAGTAACTTTTCAATTTCATAGTCTGTGGGCTTCACAGTTAGAAAGACTTGATTTTGCAGTGTGAAGGGAAGATGTCAAGAGCTAATTCTAAATTTTTGTTTTATTGTAACAGTGACAGTTGTGGGGTTTTTTTGAGATTTCCTACAGATTATGGTCTCAGTGAATTCCTTAAACTGAATTGTGCTACACATGAGGGTATTACTGATGTGCACAGCCCATTTTATAAAGCCTGATCTCAGGATTCTCTGTCACAAACTCTTCAATATTTACCCACAAAAATATTTCTGTTAAGAATGTTTCACATTCAATCCATTGGGATTCCCAGGGCTATTTAATTATTAGTTGAGCCTTTTATCACTCATAGAAAAAAGATACGATCACTCCTCTGCTTTTAAAAAAAAAAAGTGAAGTTTGTCTATCAAATGTATCAGTAGTTATATGATATAAATGCACATAACTGATACTGTGAATACATTTTAAATAAATCACAGTAACTTTGTTTCATGGTATACATATGCATATATAGGTATCTATTAAAAAAATTTATGCAAGCAACCAAAGAATAGTGAAAAAAGATTTGTACCTTGCAGCTGCTTTTCAACTCGTTTCAGTTCCTGTAAGATTGATGATATTTCCTAGAAAAGAAACAACCATGTTTCATCATCACAGAATCATAGAATCACCAAAGTTGGAAGGGACCTTTAAGCATTAAGTCCAGCTGTCCACCCAGCACTGCCACTGTACCTCTTAAACTACTAAACCATCACCATGTGCCAGATCCAGGGATGGTGACTCCACCACCCCCATTAGCAACCCGTTCCGATGCCTGACCACTCTAACAGTGAAAAATATTTTTCTATTATCTAGCTTGAATCTCCCCTATCTCAGCTTAAGGCCATGATGGAAAAATAATGGAAATTTCCAGGGTGGCAGTGCTGGAGGCTGGAGAGCCATGTTCTACTGAGAAATCCAGAGCCTATGCACTGACTGTCTGCTGCCATCCACAGGGCCTCATTCTGCCCCTTGCTCATCTGCCTGTGCCATCTCTACTCCAGCACAGACACCACACTCTGCAGGGATCGGGCAAGGTAACAGCAGACCTTGAAAGGGAAGTTAGAGGATAAGCTCAGTATTGAATGGAACAGAGTGATTTATAAGACTGTAGAGATGTGAGTCAGACAGTGAGATGACTGCATCAAGGTTCTGTCTGCACCCACTGGCCCTGTGCCCATAAGACCCTGAACAGCACCCCAGTGCTGAGGCTCAGCACTCCTCTGCCTTACAGAGTTTTCTCCACTGTGCTGCACTACTTGCTAACACAGCTACAGCCACAGCAATGCACTCAGAAACACAGCAATCATTAAATGTACCACTTAGGCTGCAGGATCACACAATACGCTGAGCTGAAAGGGACTCACCGAGTCCAGCTCCTGGTCCTGCACAGGACCATCCTCAATGATCACACCAAGTGCCTGAGAGCATTTTCCAAATGGTTCTTGAACTCTGGCAGGCTTGGTGCTGTGACCACTTCCCTGGTTATAGAATTAGCATATTTATATTACTATAAGTATGTAAATCCTACAATTGAAGGATCCTACACTGAAGAATAGTGTTAATCTAAGTGCTGAGAAGAGCTGTCAGTGGTATTCTAAAGCTGAGACTTTTCAAAGGCACTGATTTGAGAAAACCATTAATTCATTTCAGAAAGCTGTTCTGTACTAAGTAGTGTGATTTCATGGGTGGCAAAGAGATTGATTATCTTTACGAAGTCATTATTTTTAAGCAGATTTCACATCTTGAGCTGGACATAAATGTTCCAAGGACAAAACAAACATCATTTACGACTGTCCTCTCTTAATTTTTACTGTTTTGTGGTAAAATAAGCACTGCATTTGAACAACATACTGCTCTGAAAACTAAGCAGAAACTTGAACATCAGTGCATAGACCAAAAACTCCCAAACAACCCATAAACTTTCAAGCAATGTGAGATGTTTTAATAAATTGAAAAAAGTTCAGTAAAATGTTGAACTTAGAAATAAACATACAACTAACCTTTCTCTTTTTTAGAGTACCTTAAATCCATATTTAGGTAATTTAGAATATAAACCACTAAATTTGGATCTTATTCTGGACATGGATAAGAGAAACTCCTTGTATTATAATATTTCTAAAATTAGAAACTTACATGAGGAACTTGCTTACTTAAATTTTTAAAAAAATGTAACAAAACCTATCAGCAAATTTATTAAACTATAATACTGAGTTACTAATGGTTGGTCTTGACAAATATACGATATACAAATATACTGCAGAAATTACAGGCCAAGGTTTTTATACTTCCAGGAAAAATCAATCTGAAGGAGTTTACTAACTGATGATGAGCTAACAGAGAAGTTCTAGCCTGTTCAATGTCAGAGGACATGTATTCACATTTGAGCAGTTTTCTCCCTCACAAAAAAACCTGCCTCTGTAAACAGATATTTTTAATAGCAGGCTCTGCAGATGGATAATCTGGCTCAGCTCTGCCTGCCCTCACATGCAAAGATGTTTTTCAAACCCTACGCTCTGTGTTTAGAAGCAGAGGAGAAGTGTACTGAGACACAACGCATGGTCTGTCCCCTCACTGTCACACAGTCTGCTCTGGACATATCCTGAATTAGGCCCAAACCATTGCTGATTTATGTAATTAGGCTATTACATAAAACAGCTGGAGTTCTAGTGGGCACCCTATGGTTACCACTTCCAGACAAAACCAACAGGATTATTTTTCACTGAAGAGGCCTTTTATTGCAATGTGTCTATGGACTATTTTCATCACATGTATCAAAATGCAATAATTTCTCTAAATATTAATAATCAGTATTAATAGTGGTTATTAATAGTGTTAAGTATTATATATAAAGTATTGATGATTAGTAGGTAAAGTAGTTTTTAGATTGCAAAACAAGTTCATTCAAAAGCAATTGAACATTCAAACTAATGGTTGTTACCTTTTGTTAAACAAACATCCTGATGGTCTATATAGAGTCTGAATCCCTTTTACTGCACTCTTTATCTGAGAATTTCACCTGAACAATTACTTGTTTCTTTATAAGACAGTTAATCTTAGTAATTATTAAGGATTAGGTTTATTCTTGAAATGTACTTAGTGTCTAAATAAAACCTTTTAAAGATTTTTGCCCATATGTCATTGAAAACACCACATTCCTCTACTGATTCCTTAGCCATGAGATGAGCAGCATAATCAGTCTTAGAAAAGGTAACTATTCATACCATGCTTGATGTTTTCACAATAGGAACTTCACTTTCAGCTCGTAACTTGTTTTCAATTTCTTCCCAATTTCTGTCTTTGTCCTTAAATAATATTCTAGAAGAAAGAAATCCAACAGTATGTTTAAAATAGAAAAAAACCCACAAAATAAACTGGAAGATTAAATAACATGATAGGAGAAAACAGCATAAAGAGTACTAAATGAAAGTAAAATACAAAATACTGAAACCGGATGGAATCTAACCATACAGTTTAGATTTCCAGGGAAGCATACAGGCTTTCAGCAAAGTCACTATTATTGACATTAAAATGGCAGTTCTGTAAAATGGCAGTTGCTTATGGCATATATATACAGACACAGCTGATTCTTTCCTCCAGCACTGACACATTTTTTAAAAAATCCAACTGTTTTACCACAGTGAGAAAATTCCCCAATAATACTGCATTGTACAACAATTGGAAAATGTAAGATAAATTAATTCAACTTTTACATTTGTATTTTATATTAATTTAATAAAAAATAAAACCCTTCAGGAACTTTAAAAAATGCATTTCATAGAAGTTTTCATTGAAAAGTCTCAATATGTAAATTTTATATATATAAATATGCTCCAGTAGTATGAGTATCACTCGTATTATATGTTTAAAGAAGTCACTTTTAACTGTAAAACAAAGCATACTGTGAGATTCCCATCTTTTATGTTTTGCATCTGTGCTTGATAAACTTTTTGTTTTCATTGTCATAAAATAAACATAATTTAAACGTTCTCCATTGGTGCAATTGGAAGAGAAAAAGAAAAAAACAAAAACAAACAATGTGCAGATACTTCAAGTCTGTGAAGTGACTCCATGATGACACAGAGGAGTCCAAATCCACTTTTTCTCTAACTGGTATTTCAGAGTTAAAAGTTCAAAAACAGCTGCAGTAAAACTGCTAAGCAAACAAACCAGCCAATTTCAAATCATGGTCAAAGAGCAGTACATTTAAAATAAGCTATTACTGTAACTAGGTCTCTGAGGAAATAACTTTTAGGTTGGAAGTTCATGATACATGGAATATCACAAAGACTAAGAATTTGAAAGAAAGCTGTGAGCCTTAGTACTACATTTCTGTTCACCCTTCTTCAGTTATGCATATCCTACGGAGAATTTCATTCTCCATTTATTATCCTGTCAAGAATATCTAATTTTGCAAAATATGTACCCTGCTTTATTTTATCAGTACACAGACAACTCATCCAGAAGCTGCTTTAACTCTTGTCTTTGAGGTCTTCACTCACTGCTGTTTTGGAACGTGTTTATGTCAGAGGTTTCACTGCAGGAAGTGCTGCTTTGGTGACACAATGTCATGGGACTGAGGCAGGTGACCGCTTCTGCCAGACTTGGGTGTATTCACGTACAAAGCATACAAGGAGTATTCCCTTCTTGGGGAAGGAATAAAGAAATTAAAAGTAATCAGAACTGCAGTGAAGAAAACATGAAACATGTTATGGTCTCAATTAGGGTCATCATCTTTTGAAAAAGTTCATCGTCAGAGGTCTGGCATATTTTTTTTTATGTTCTGAAAGGGAGTGAAAAAGCATGCAAAGCCATACAACCTGCATACCAGAAATTTCAAATACAATAAAAAATTTAGTATTTGCCTG
This sequence comes from Drymodes brunneopygia, assembly GCA_013400955.1. Lineage (NCBI taxonomy): Eukaryota > Metazoa > Chordata > Aves > Passeriformes > Petroicidae > Drymodes > Drymodes brunneopygia. The sequence goes on from VZTZ01050758.1 coordinate 1,904,654, forward strand.
TCATTGAGGAGTTCAAATATGCATTAAAAAAAAAGAAGAAAATAAAGCAGAGGCAATGAAGTCCTTTATGGGATCATAATTTAAAAAGAAAAGTAACTTCTGGAAATACTTGATTCAGTATACAGATAGTCTTATGTAGCTATACTTTCTCTAATATAATAGCATTTATATCACTCTGGAAATCAGCAGAACATAGAAAATAAGGCTTTATTTAGCAGTAAACAGCACTAGCAAAATAAAAAAAAAATTTTGATATTGTGTGATTTTTCATTTACTGTCTTGCCATGTTCTACGACAATAATTCTATCCTGATGTATGTGATTAGTGCCTTTGCTTCTGTATGTGGTGTTTTTAGAGCCAATGTTCTTACTTCTCTTTTAAAATTTAGAAAGTTCTCATTTTATTGGTCACCTCATTAAAAACGAAGGGAACAAAATGAAAGGATTAATTAGAAATTTTGAAACTGTTATTATTTAAGCTATGAAGTGGATAGACCGATTTGTTTTTACGATAAAGTTAGGAGGCCTATTTCCTTTTTACTTCATCTTTTTGAATTTTTTAACTTCCTGGGGGTTCATCATCCCTATCTTCTTTGCTCTTCCTCTTTCTAGTCATACTTTTCAAGTTAAAAGAATTTATTTATAAATGCCTGTTGCCTTCTTCTCTTGCTTTTCCCTGCTTTCTGAGGCAAACCTTATTTGATTGTGCTCAATCCCCATTTTTCTTTTGGTGCACTTTCCAGGGTGCATAGCAGACAGCAGAGGCCAACAAGCAGCACCTCCACTGCTGTGAGTGCTCTGCCAAGAATTTGCCTGACTGAAGAGGTACCTGCCTGCTACAAGACAAGCCAATGACACTGCACTCACATTGCAGAGCACTGATAAAATTGTGCAGATCTTCTCACCACAAAACCTCCCTACCTCTTCCCTCCACAGCCTGTGAAAACTCCTGCAAACTCATTGTAACATAAAAGCACAAACACAGGCTAGGTAGAGAATGGATGGAGAGCAGCCCTGGGGAGAAGGTATTGGGCGTGCTGGTGGGTGAGAGGCTGGACAGGAGCCAGCAATGTGCACTCCAGCCCAGAAACCCAATTGTATCCTGGGCTGCATCAAACAGAGAGTGACCAGCAGGGTGAGGGAGGGGATTCTGCCCCTCTGCTCTGCTCTGCTGTGGTGAGACCCCATCTGCAGTGCTGCATTAGCTCTGGAGTTCACAGCATAAGAAGGATATGGACCTGTGGGAGTGAGTCCAGAGAAGGGCTACAAAGATGATCAGAGGGCTGAGGCACCTCCCTTATGAAGACGTAACTATTCTGGGCAGAAATTATAAGTGGCTAAATTCCAGAAAGAGGAATAGCAGCACCAGTTGGCTGAACTCCTGTATTTCAAAACAAAGCTAAGGTAAAAATCTGTAGTAGGTACTAGCTGCCTTTTATGCTCCCTAAAAAACAATATTAAAAGTAGTGCTGTTTTTCTGATTCAAAATATTAATGAAATCATGAGTAACATGGTATTATTAAAATCTATTCTAAGGAAAAGGAAGTTTTGTACATAGCCCTGGGGAATATGCTAAATAATTCCTTATCAATGGAAGTTTACTGTATTTTTATAGAAAAAACCAATTTCCCTTTCTTTAAGTATGTATAAAATATTTGTAGGTATGTTTGTATTTATAATATCATACATGACCACATTATCATTACATTCATTAGTAGCTGACTTAACTTTTAAGATCAGCAAATTAATCAGAAATGTGTAAGACCTGAATTTAATGTTACCTGTTAATCACCAGTAAAAACAACACACAAAAATCCTTAGAACAGGATAATAAAAATGAGTTACAGGCTTTTAAAGAATTGATTCTTCACTTGGTGATACTCTTCCTACTAGAAATAGCAGGACTAGAAATGGCAGTTAAGCTACAGTTCTTACCAATTTATGTAGAATATTATTTTTCTTCTTGATTTCTATGGTCAAATCTTTTTTGGTATTCCCATAAGAATACAATCTTCAGATATGTTAGTAATTTGCTGCTTTTATTGGTTACATCACCCTAAACTGACATTAATTTTTTTGCTTAATGTCACTCATCTAACATTTCAATATCTGACACTTCCTAAACAAACCAATCAATTACAGACCTAATCTTTTCCCACATTCAGAAAATTATGCATGAAGTTCAGCCACAAGACTTCCTCATTTTTAGTGTTCTCTATTTTTAAGTTATTAACTGCACAAAGACATGAAGAACTTCTAAAATATACAATCCTGAACTTTGTATTTAGAACTTTCTTTTATTCTTGTCCATCAACTGATTGTACACTCACATATTCAAGTCAAATGGAACTGTCAGAAAAGCAACGTTGCCATTTTTGACAAGTCTACACTTTCTCTTAGCTACTATGATATCTTGTGAAGGAATTAACTATTTAAGCAGGAATTTTCAATTAAAAATGACAGGTGGCTACATCTGTTGTTTTTGAAGTCAATATTGATGATACTGTCTCCAGGGCAAGCTGTTTTACAGAAGGATTTACTGAAACTGCTCTCTTCTGTCCAATTTGGTTTTTCCTCATAAAATGCAAAATCCCTACAATAACTTGGCAAACATACAGGGCCCAATTTTATAGTTCAGCAACATTTTAACCTTATATTTTAAGGAAGGGAGTTTTACAAGACTTGCACAGAGGTTGTGTAGATTTTACACAGCATTTGCATGTGTTGGAACAGCTCATCTACTGAAGTATGGTAGATGTTGTTCTGTCCATGTATACTCCCCTGATATTCCTCTTCATATAAAGTGAAATAACAGAGGGAATGATGGAAAAAGTATTCATTCCAAATCCTTCTGAATTCTAAAAATGCCCTAGGTAACAGTGCTTTTTTAAGGGCAAGTTTCTAATACCTACATCTGTTCTGTGTCTATTATACGTATCTTTTTGACTGCTGGGAATGTTGATGGGAACAGACATTTTCAGCAATGGCAGTAATTTTTAAAAACCCACCTGATTTTGCCAGCTGTTTTGTCTATGGATTGTCTTATCTTGCGAGAAAACTGGAAGACTGAGGACAACAGCAAACTGTCCCCCATGACCTGCAAGAAGTTTTTAATAAAAAAGGATATTATTAGTTTAATAGTAACAGTCCCGTATATTTTGGTATCTTTAACTATAAAAAAAATCTTACTTATGTTTTAATTAGTATCATATAAAATGATACTTGAGCATTTTGCCAATAAAATAATACACAATTTTTTTCCCAATATTAATGCCACCTGCTAGAGGTAGGACAGACAGGATAATGTCTAGAGCATTAAGTGGGGAGATAATTGTAAAAGCTTAAAATCGACACATTCTTAGAGAGAATCCTGTTGTGTGCTCACTTCATCTCTGCTCCAAGTCCTTCTGCGGGTAATTGTTGGGGGATCGAGGGCCTCTGTCAGCTGAGGTCTGCCATCACTAGGCCGACCATTCCCTTCCGGGGGTTTCGCATGCACTATTGGAGGGATTTTTCTAAAATTGAGACTTTCATCAAATACTCGGTCCACCAACTGCGGGATAAAAGAAAAATGAAGTTCATGAAATCTACTGGATACATCAAAAAATCAGATTACTGGGGTTTTTTCTCCTGAAACAGTTTATAAGATGCCTATCAAATAATAATCATTCTTTTGTCTTCTATAGTATAAAATGATGCATCTCTTATGTAAGAATATCTTGTACAAATGAATGTTTGGGTTTTTTTTTTAAATACCAGACATACATAGCAGATTTAGACTACGTGACTGAATTTTTGCTTATGGGCAGGTAACATAACAGCTACCTATAAACTGGTACCGTATAATTTATTCCTTTGATCAATGGAATATAGCTGTGGAAATAAAAAGAGTATTCTGAGATTTAGGGTTTTTTTCCAAATTAGTCGTAGTGTTACGGAAAGCTCTACTCTACCTAAAGGAGATACTGCCACCTGCAGTATCAAACAATGCACTGTGTGATTAGAAGAAGAAAATAATTATTTAATAATAAAAAAAAATCGGTGTGATCTAACTGGATCTGAGAAAAAGAGCATCTTACTTCCTTAAAGTTTAGCCGCAATCCATGAGAATTAAGAACAAAATCTATGTGAGTGTATTTATAATTTTTCTGAGTACCCAACTCACAGATTTCTTATTGCTGTTTATATCTTTTTTTCCACAGAGAAAGACAGTATTAAACTAAACACAGTAAACTAGTGTATTAACCAAAATTTATGCACACAGAAATGAATAAAACACATTTTGAAAGGAATACTATGACGAAAAAAAAGCATTAAACATTTACAACACATTATTATGGTGAACTGTAACATGGTAGAAAGTGATGATTTAAATTCAGATTAACATGTTTACCAGCATTAGACCTGTGATGGTTACTAGAACACGTTAGTCAATAAATTCATTGAACAGCACACCAGAGGTAGGCAAAGAAAATAAGAATTATTAGAAGCATAAAGCAAACTTATTTCAAGGCAGTTTTTGACGATGTTGTTAAGAAAGAAAATCTAAAGTTAATTGATGGTACCTAAGTATTGCAGTGCTCAGAAGATGAAAGTTTTATGTCACCTGTGAAAAGAGGGACTTTTTTGTTTTTAATAGCTATGCAAAGAATTAAATGTATACATTTATATATAGTTGTGCATACACATCTTTAAATGCACTTAGATACCATCCAACAGTATCTAAGGCTATAGAAAAGCAAGAAACAAATAACTATCTTGTCCTATGTTTCGTGGAAAAAAAGAGACAGACAGATAGTACGCATCCTTTTGACAAGCTGTGTTCACAGAATAACTTCTGGGGTGTTTGTTGAAATGTAAAGGAAATTTAAATCAAAAAAACAATGTAGAGATCATGCATACGGGTTGAGTGGGAGTAACTAAAAAGGCTATGCAAAATGCTAAAAGCAAAAGAAATAAAGAAAAGGAAGAACCTTATGCATTTCTCCATGAAGATCTCCTACCTCTTCTCTAGTGTCTATGGCAGAGCCAGGGGTGGTGGCAGCAGTGCTTACTGTGGTACTGGGGGCAGTGCCTGATGAAGTCACTGAATCTATCTCTCCTGCTACATCGTTGATTTCCCGTGCGATGAGAGCCAGATCTTGACTGATCCTAGTAATAAAGAAAGTGTTACATTCTCCCCTACAAACACTTTTGGGCCAGTAGAGCCCAGTCTGCAGCCTCTGAGGTTGTAAGTTCTAGTTCCTGATAACCGTGCTATGAAAACGTGCCTTTCTAAACAGAAAGATTATTTGTAGAACCATAAAAGCCAACTCTGACTGAAGCTTTTAATAGCATGCCTTTCTAGAGGAAGAAGGTGGAAGGCAATTTCAAAAGACAGAGTATCCTTGTTTCCTTCGCAGGATTCAGACAGATGTGTGCAATATGCAGGAGATATATATATACATATATATACCAACACAGAGGATGCATAGGAAATATGCTGAAAATACTGCACAGATGAGCTGTGAAATATGGCAGTAAATCTGAAATGTTCAAAAAGCATTTAATTTATACCTTAGTTTGCCTACTTGTAAAAAAATGTTTTCAGGACCTCTGATTTTCTAGCAGCCTTGCAGCTTGCTCAGATCAAGCTGCTTATGTGTCTGAAATTTCCTAAATCCTCAAATTTAATCAAGAAAAGTTTCTCATTGGGAAAAATAAAACATACCTTTAAAAACCTGGATATGACAGCATTACAAAAATACGGCTGAATTCTCAGCCAAAGATTCCTTTTCCTTTCTTCTGATTCATTGTATCAAAAAAACAGCTTTTCTCTGGCTAGCTCTGCTTGTGCTACTCCTTCCCAGGACACCCCAAAAGGAGGAGGGAACAAGACCATAAACCCCCACAAAGCAGAAGCTAAAAGCCCTTACTAACTACGGCACCCTGAATCTCCAGCTTGGATCACAGAGTTGAGAAGAGCAGGCTGCCATGTGATCCCCTTTCGCACTTCTGCCTGACAGCACAGAAGGCACAGAACCTGACAGTGCCACTTCTGCGCCACAAGGACTCAGTGACACGCAGCACTCCCCACTCAGGTGGAAGGAGGTGCACGGCCACATGACAGTGACACACCCTGGGCTCCACAGAGATTGATTGCTCAAGGTGAGCTTCCTTCTGCTCTTAATTTTTGCTTTGTCTTCAAGTAAAAAAAAAAATGGAGACCACTGGACTAGAGATAGCTTAACAGTAAGTGAACAGAATTCCAACTAGAAAGGCAAACATAACTGGAGAAATTTCCAGCCAAATTCCAACACTGGATTTTGTGGCTAACCATCAACAATCAGCAATGATATGCAACTTCGTGTGGCTTAGATACACATATGATTGGAATAAGGCTGTAGACAAATATGTGGCAATTACCTGTGACCCCTCAAGACAGTATTTCTGATTTTAAACTGTTAAAGACTGGAACAGTAAAGGATAAGAGAAGTCAATTGTTCATTCAAATAAATTAAAATATGGTAAGTGCCTATTATTACATTAATTAATTTAACTTAATTTATATAGCTTTTAGGTCAATTTTAATTTATCTTTCATGCTCTTATTTATGCATGCCATTAAAAATCCAATATTCTTACTAGCAGAGATACTAAAACAGCTATTTCCTTTGTTTCATACAATCATCTGTTTTTTTCCTTAAATAGAGAAGTTGCTACTATTCACATTTGATTTTCAGGAACAAATTCTGGTATTTAATGAGTAGCTGTGAAGAAAATAAAACGAGGAGATTTCAATTATCAGCAAATTTTCCAGAAGAGAAATGTCATTAAACACCATGATCAAAAGTAGTATCAATTAATTAAGACTTAACTCTTCACAAAAATCAGCAATGCTTCAACATGACTTAACCACTTCATTTGAGTTCTTACCAAGAAATCAAAATTACATAGTGTCAGATCTCTATGAAAAATTAATTCAAATGAATCCTAAAACTCTAACATCGATGGCAAGCAACTTGGTAGATGATTACCATAGTCAAACATGAGTCATGTGAACAAAATCTGGAATCAATTTCAATGTGACAGTAAGCTATAGTCCAGAACTCAGTAACATTTCTGTTTAGAAACAATATAGAGCACTAAACAAGAAGCATTGTGAAAAAGAAGATTAGAAACTAGCTGTGAGTTGAGCCTGAATTTTCATAAATGAAGTTTTCAAGTAATTCTACATTAACTTTCAGAAGCATAAAGTTTTGCTTAAGTATAAGGAGTGTTTTGTGTAATCAGGGAAAGAGACTTAGGCTTTAGGTGGACACTGCTTACTCTGCTGCAACTCTAGGCTGCTTTGCAGATCTCAATTGCTTCCTGCATCAGACCTAGCAATCATACAAGGCAAATCAATTAATGGAGGCAAAACTAATAAACCTCAAATTCCCTAAATCCCTCAACCTGCTCCATGAAATACTGCTGTAGATTCACTCAGTGAGCAGACTCAGGCAGCTATATAAGGAATAGACTCAGTTTCAACACATAGGAAAAGGTGAGAACACAGGGCTTGGGATGGAGAGAGCATGACCACCTTTTTCAAAAGCCTGGAACTCTAGTTCTTATTTATCTATAGTGAAAGAATGCCCATTGTTAGAAAAAACCACAATGATATAGGAATACTTCTAAGATATCTATAATAGTCTTGAACTACTGGATTACCAAAAACATTTTTATGCTTAGTCTACTATGTTACACTTCCTATACTGAGACAGTGGATTTTGTAATAATACTTTAACATCCTTAAATAACAGTGAAGCTCCTGTTATTCTGAGGGTGTAAATTCCCTCCATGTCAAAGTGACTTTAAATCAAATATAGTTATTCCAGTAAGCTTCTCTAAAAATCTCTTCCAAATTTTCAATTTTATTAGCATCTGTAAATTGTGAAGTCTGTGAAAAGTGCAAACTGGGTCAGGCATGGAATACCAGTTAGAACACAGTATGATGGTAACACAGGTGCAATGAAATGTTTGCTGTGGAGTTTCTACACTACTTTCTACTACACATGTATTTTATGACAGGCTTATCCTGACACCTGCCTAAGCTAATCAGTTATTCAACAACAACAAAAATAAATCAACTAACTTTAACAAGAGCATATAACCATCTATTAAGTTTTTAAAAAACTCTAACTGGAGTTGGAGGGACCCTGAACATCGACTGATGGCTGAAATAGAAAAAAAAACCAGAGTAGGCAATAATAGAGCCTATGGTTACCAAGGCAATGGGAGCAAAGACACAAAGTATCTTCTAGAGGACAGAACTTAAAACTAAAGCCAGGGGAGCAATAATGTGAAACAGTACAAAGATAAGGAGACACAGAAAGGATGAACTAGTGACCTACAGCAAGGGCTCTCAGCAGAGGCTAAAACTAGTATTGGAAGCAGTGACAATGGATGACAGTAACCTGGAATTTCTGAGATGCTGAGTGCTAGTTTTGTTTACCTTAAAAAAGCTCATTTGATGCAGTTCATGTGAAATATCTCAGCACTTGTACTGAAAATAAACCTGAAGAGGTAGTGCACAGCCTTTAAAACAAATTGAAAGCCAGTATATCAATGTAAAAAAGGGTAAGAATCCCAAAGGAAGAGAAAAACCTGCAAACCTAACCATCAAATGAGTTTAGATTGAATTACTTCAGTGTCAATCAATTCCTTCAGTGAATCAATTACTTCCAGTGTCAATCTCTCCTAGATGAACAAAACATACCAAAAAGTTTCACTGAAGTAGAGGTTCAGCAGTACTATTTATCAGGAAGAATTAATATGCTATGGCTATCAATTATTCTTCCCATATACACACAGTCCTTCTGATAACCATCTCTAAACTTTTGAAAAGAAAGAGATGTTCTAGGAAGATGATTTTAAAAATGTTTATTTCATTATTTATCCAGATACTATGAGACTCCCTTAGGTATCTTCTGTGTACCTCTCAGGCCTCTACATCCTCCCTGTGCACAGCTCACACTAGAAAAACAAACGTTGAAAAATATTACCAAATATTGTTATCAAGAAACAAAAAATAATTAATCACACTAAGTAAAACACTTCCACAGTATTTAGATTTAGAAAATACTCCACACTATTAAGATTAATCTTAAAAGAAAAAGAGATTTCTTGTTTAGGCTTCCAAATTAAGTTCTGTGAAAATCTTTGAAACCTGAACATTGACCTCTAAGTACTAAATAACATTTACATGCTTGTGCAAGCTTTCTGAAGTTTTCACTGCCTGAGTGTTGCATGATATGGGAATAATTGGTTACCAGAATGTGCAACTAACTTTTCCTTTGTTCACTTGAAGCAGAGTGGTACCAGCAATAACAGAGGTATTGATATACTAATTTCAGGGACTTGCAATTAAAAAAAAAAATTTTTTTTGTGAAAACGCATGATTTAAATCAGAAAGTGTCTAACATGAAATTATGTCTAGTTAAATCAAAAATTAAAATGAGAACATGGTCTCTCACATTCCAAAAATCACCTGTTCTCTGTCACCTGTGATTGATCTGAAATTTTTTCTCAATACGTAAAGATAGTTCAAAATCACATATACTTCAGCCTGAGGAAATACACAAAGTACCTATGCAAGTCCCAGTGATGCAACTGAAAAGTTCATCGTCTGGGATTTGGCTATCATAAATCAGAACTTGCTATTGTTTTCCACTAACAAAGAGATGTCCTGGTAACGTGAGTGTTCTGCCTGCCAGTCTCTCATAAGAAGGATTTTACGCTACTCATTCAGTTAGTGAATGAAAGCAGAAAGCAGTGATACAGAAAACCCATCAGTTCTCTGTGTCCTCTATGTGCACTTGTACAAGTGGTTGGGTACAATGCTCTGCTGTATTAGAGGCACTCCTTTCAAACCAACCTTGCTATCTCTTCCCGGTGGGCAGTCCAGTCACGGATGTAGTCTTCCTGCTCCTTTATCCTGTGCTTGAATGTGTTGCTGCTTTGAGCTGCTGTCCCAGCGCTCTGCAGTCGCGCGGTTTTCAGGGCTGGAGAGGTACGTAGACGGGTATGTTTAGGGGAATTACGGTTTGATCCGAATTCATCTTCTGAGGTGGAAGCATAATCTGTAGGAAAGCGCCTCCATCTTGCACTTACTAAATTAGTTTAATTATTAAAAAAGAATTATTATGGTATCTTTCATACGAAAAACCAGCATTATTTCAGTAACATCACAAAAATACACAGCTATTCATTATCCATCCCCAGGTACCTCACAAAAGATTTGTTTACTACATCTTTAAAAGAAAGCTACAGAATTTGTGTTAAATAAAAAATATTGATTAATAAAAACATAAAACTAATGCTCTTTGTCTAGTGATGAGTGAAGTAAGGTGTAAAAGTCAGTGATTGTTTATGAGCTCAAACAAATTGTATTACAAAACAAGGGCCCAATTCATTAACATTTAAGTATATAGTCAGATTGCACTTTTTCTGCAGATTTTTCCCAAATTTCATTCAAGATTTATGTGATACACAAAAAAAACGAAGAGATATGAAGGAAGGATGGAGCTGGCACCAAGCCTGGAATGCATGCTTACATAAAAAAGCATAAAACTCTCAGATGATGCATAGGTATTTTCTAACCTTAATGATTCTATGATTCTATGATTAAATGTTTAGTACAGAAAAAGAATATGCAAAATTAATACTGTGTTATAAAAATCTGCAGCAAATCCATAAGAAAAGCACCCTCAGAGAAAGAAGCAGATACTCTGACATGCAGCACATAACGCATTATACAGCCATGCTGCTGAGGACAGCCTCAAGTATAAGAGAACTCAAACTAAGTATGAGGCTCTTGTCCCCTTATGAATTACTGAAGTCTAGAAAATGGATTTCAGATGTGCTGTCCTCAAACATTCCCAGCAGGAAGAGATACCACCAAGTGTAAAAAAGTCCCCATCATCACATCCTGCTAAATTCTTGCAGGGGATCTAATACCCCAAACTCATTGACATTCATGAGGCTCTGTAAGTACTGCAGAAAATAAAAAAAGTGTGTGACCACCTATTGGTGATAGAAAAATAATAGATTTATGTAAATTGGTTTTTAGTATTACAAAACGCGAGAATTAATAATGATTTCTCCTGATACATTAAAAAAACCAACATTACAAATGAAGTATACACCAATATGAATTTGTGTAACAAATAACGGGAAGTAATTTTTGTGCAACGCAAAGATTATGGTATGTAGAATATGACATTGGTGTATAAGCTTACATTCCTTCCCTCATATAAATAATGAAGTTTCAATTGCTGGAAAGAAAAATACACTTGTGTATTTTTTTTCAGGTTTAAATGTGGGTTTCAAATTATGTCCAGTTCTACTTTTTTTTTAAATTGTCTTACTTTATTGTAGGAAGTAAAAATGTCTCTCCAATCACTTTCTGATTTCTTTTTGGAGGTTTCAAAGTTGTTTGATCTTAGGGAAGTAAAACGTGAGCAGAAAAAGTACATTTTCCCACCAACAGCATGCAAGCAATGTGTGACCAAAGTCCAAAGAGCTTTATGAGTTGGGCCCACAGTTTTTCATCCATTTTTGTTTAAATTCTTTGTCCCAGTTCGAATTTTATCGTTCAGAATAGTTATAAAATTTATATTAAAATCTCTCAAGTGAGGTAGTTCAGCAACTCAGCACTGTACAATGAGCATATGTAATAACATATTTAAAAACTAAAAATTGAATGAGAAGTGAAATATCAGAAACAGATTTGATTTCTAGTACTCTACCACTGCAAGTTTCAACATCAGGGTCTGGGTCTGGGAGAAGCTTGGATTTCTCTGTGTACAAAATAGTGTTTTATCATGTTAATTAGTTTTAAAACATTCAGATTAGAACCATTTGCTTAAATAAAATATATTGATGAGATTAGTCTTAGGTCCTCTTTTCCACCCACACTTTTTTAGGAAAAGATTATACATTCAATCAAAAATATTGAATTTTGTAAAGGCTTAAACATTTCAGAGATACTAACTGAAATGACACCAATAACAATCATTTACATAGTATCATAAAAGCCCTATTTTTAAGACCATTGAATTTTAAGGCTTTGAAATGTTGGCAGGTTATGTATTATCAATGTGTTTCTCATTAATATGAGGAAAAAGTTATTGCAGGCCTACCGGTAAAAATCTCAAAGTTGTATAATTCATGACAAGCATATCCAAGCATGTTTCCCAGTTAGGTAGCTATACATTTGCATATATATGCTTTTAATATTATCTTTAAATGATGCATACCCAAAATGTCATTGTAATTAATGAACATTTCTGAAAACTGTTGTGCAGTTGCTTATTTCAGACACCAAAGACTGTGAACATCAGGACCACTAACTAGAAAATCCTCCAAAACCCTGTCTAAAATAATCAGCATTCAAACGTAATTTAGTGACACTCTGTGAGAAGTTTAATGTCCTGACAACACATTAAGCTGGCTAATTTGGTGATTTGGACAACATACTCTCACTTTAAAGATCTGAGAATAAATTTTACTGAATATATTCCTTTAAAAACATTCTATGCCCATTGATGCATTGCCTTCTCAAGCTGCATCCATTTCCAAGATCCGACTAGTAGAATGTAAGGGCTGTTTTTTCTCCATTATCATTTTCTTTGCCCCCACAGTTACCTCAACAGCTTTGATCAACTGTCTGCCAGCTATCTGCAATGACAACTAGGTCAGCAAACCAGCAGAGCTGCCAAACACAACTGCCTGCTCAAGATTTCTCTGTTCTGACTCAATGCTTAATTTTACAGTAGCAGCTTAGCACTTTTGCACGAAGTCTGATCCTACTGTTTGTTTTCCCGATACATAGCTCTTTCTGTAACATCATATTCAATTTTCCTCTGGTGTTGTGAAAATAGGTCTATGGTCTCCTCTGTTTTTATTGATCACACTCTACTGTTTGATGATGCAGTGCCTTGATCAGACCTTTCACTGCTTGTGCTATAAAGTTACTACTTCTGCTTCATGTGTCTTCACAGTGTTGTCAGTCATCAAGCCTTCTACCACAGAAACACTCTGGTAATGACTTTAATGCTGACAATTCTCATCCAAGATGTTTCACTTATCTGCTTGCTCTTTCATATAAAAGTAAGCAATACTTCACTGCATCAAGGATTAGAAATCATTATTGAAATTATGGCCTTGCTAACACTGATAGCATTGGGTCAAACTGTCTTTAAAATCACGGTAGCATAGTAGGCCTGAGCAGCATGTTCTAGATGTAATCATTAGTAAACATAATTATTTGGGAAGGGGTGGCAGAAATGGGAGCTGAAACTTATGCTTGAATAGAAACAAAGGAGCTGAAACTTATGGTTGAATGGAAACAAAGGGGGACTGAAACTTGTGCTTGGATAGAAACAATAATACAATAGAATAATATCGAGTTAGTGATTAACAAGTGATCATATGGAAGTTATGTATAAAAATGTTTCGATTTTGGAATTATGTTGAACTCCTGATTTGGGTGTCCTACCCTGGGGTTCCAGCGCTCTAATAAAGCACCTTCATATAATCATTCTGTGATTATGTGTATCCACACTAACAACACTGACAATTTTAACCCTATCATGTTGCAGTTCATCCACGTGAAGTACAAGACAGTAAAAAAAATCCAGAAACTACATCTTATTCGTGCTCTATTTTTACAAGTATGTATGTCTGAACATTGATTTGGGAAGTGCAGAAATAACTTTCTCTTTGTAGGCTGGATTTAAGAGGCTGCCAACATTTAGTGATCCACAATGGGGTAATGTTAACTGACCTCTGATGAATTAACGTATGAAACATATGTAATATTTGGAGAGCAACTAGCCTTCTGGGAAAGGAAATAGAATCCTAAACCCTATATTGGTAATAGTCATTCCTTTTCCAGTCTTTCTATGTCCAGGGAGAGAAGAAAATCCATTCCTTGATTATGCATTGATTAAATGTGCCTGAAGTAGAACAAACAGTTGAGGCACTTTTGTCAAACACTTCATTAGTAATTTCCAAAAGTGCTAAAATTAATTGAATTGATGACTTTTCTAGAAACAATAATTAAATGGAGGAATTAAAAGTGGCCTATATATAATAGGAGATGCATGTATATATATACTCCTATATACACTAGAAGACTACACCACTTTCCAAGCAATTCAGATTTTCCTGAAGTATAATCTAAATAAACCAGTAAAAAATTATAAAATAATGTTACTGATACAGAAAAAAATCAGAACTCTAAATCCTAAACCGTAGTAATAGTATTTTTTACTTATATGGTAACAAGACGTTATTGGTTTATTTAGTGATGATTTTGTTTTGAAAGTATCTGACTGCTTTATTAATCAATTTCAGATTTTGGCCTTTACATTGATAGGCTTCTCCCTTGATAGACATTGATAAGGTTCTAGATAACAGAAGCTATTACTACTGTAGATTTTTCTAACAATGGCATTTCTAAATTACCTAGATTATTATGCTGGGGTACCCATGAGAACATGGCATCTTTTCTCTCTTGAAAACACAGTATTTTATACAAGCTACAGTAAACTTTGACTGTGTGACACAGGGAAATTAACTCTTAGCAAATACAACTGTGATAGACCAATAGAGGGGGAAGAGAAAGATACACTCACTCCCCTTAACAGAAGCAGCAAACTACAAATGCAGCAACCTGGGAAAAGTTTAGGAAGCCTGCAATACTTCACATGGACACAAAACTCAAAATTCATATACAGTTTTGTGAAAAACAGAAGCAGCAAAGTGAAAACACCTGGGCTTTACATTTTCAAAAATCAGCAATATCATAATGTGAACTAGTATTCACTATTAAAATAAACATATAGAAGTGTTAACTGACACTTCTCTAACCTAGTGTTGCCACCTTTCAGGCTGCATTGTTAATTCAAAATTTTAATTAAAATTGAAAACATGCTGCTTTTCCAATTATATCTTACAAGAAAAGACCGAATTTTATTTGAAGTGTCACCTGCTTTGGGTACCTTAGTAGACACCTTTCATAGCATCAGATTCAACTTTACAGTTCAGCAGACACCTCATTTGTGTATCAGCATAAATTCCTATTCAGCTAATAAATGACACAGCCAAAAGTAACTACCTGGGGAATATACAATGCAAAGAATCCTGACATGGTCCACTTATGATATATAAGCAACAGAAGGAAAGCAGGAGTGCAGGAAGTTAGGTATCACAGTTGCTCATACCAAGTCTGAATGGGATGTAGCAAAATTTCAGTGCGCTACAACACCAGAAGCTACTCTATTAGTTTTATTGTGAGACTGTGGATTGACTGCGAATATGGTAACACTGGTAGCACGACAGTTCTAAAAGCAAGCAGACATTTATTTTAGATACTCATTCCACATGGAACGTCCCTTTTTTATAACTGCCACATTTTATTTTGATAGATTTAATATTGCTGTTGAACAAACCTACCATCTTTCACATGGCTTGCACTAAGAATGTTAATTTCTAACAGAACAGTAGGTTAAAATTTGTAGATTGTACAGATTTTTCCTTCCAAACATAAGACCAGGTGGAGTAACCAGCACACCAAAGAAGATCAACATGATCTGGAAATCATGATTAAATCATAAATTGCCACGATTTCAAACAGAGCATGGGAAATAATGCAAGGTAAGGCAAACTCTTTAAAAGAAATTACTTTGTGATACTTAGTTAAATAGTTTATAGTCTTTCAATTCATTATTTCCATGATATTATTCTTACAAAAAAAAAACTCTGCCTATTTACAAGCCTACCTTATAAATAAATATTTTATCTTCTATGTAGTAAATAGTGTTACTGACTTTCTGAACTTCTACTACCATGATCTGAGCAAAGAGATCTTGGGTCTGTTTTTGCACTAAAACAAACGATTGCTGACACATCTGACTGTCCCAATGCACTTCTGTTTAAATGGTTTCTGTATGGAAACAGTAAACAGTATTTACTGTTTACTGATATGGAAAACATATCCCAAGAGTTAAAGGATTACAACTTCTTGTCTTTATGATTTTAAGTGAGAAACCTCCACAAGACCTGCCATGGAAGCCTCTTACTCCAAAGAAAAAGACTGCATCAACTAAAACCCAACAGTTTCATAAGAACTCTTTCTTAAACAATTAAAAAAAACCTGCACGTTAAAAACATCTAGTATTGTATAAAAATATTTCAAATAATCTCACATACCTGAGGGAGAATTATGAGCTGAAGTCAAGGATTTGGATTTTGAATCTGAAAGTCGAGAAATGCTATTGGCTCGAGTTCTAGCAGAAACTTTAGTGCTATCTCCTCCTGAGAACAGCCTTGAACCACTTCTGATAACTGCCTCTGGGGTACGAGATGAAGCAGTGCTTCTGGTTATTGTTGCTTCAGAATCGCTACGTGCTGATAAAGAGCCAAGTCGATTTCTGCGAGGTTGAGCGAGTAAGTCTATTCTGGAAATGTTTCTCCTCCCTGATGGAGGTTTGGATGTAGAACTTGTAGTGGACACTTCAGAAGCTACTGAAGCCTTATCGGCATCAGCAAGCTCGCTATCTGAGACTTCACCAAGGCGTGCTCTCCGCAAGAGAGAAGTCCTTGTGGGACGAGGTCTTGGAAGAGTGGTAGATTTACTAGACTGCCCAAGTCCAACAGGAGAGGTTTTCGATTTAGCTGACTTCCCTTCCATCTTGGAATGTAAAAGTTCATCTGCTGAGGCAAAAGGAACTCTTCCATGTGATTTGCCAGAGTAGGTTTCCTGGTCAGATGATAAGATATCAGAAATGGCAGAATGAGGTACACTGGATGTTTGGTCATCATCTGTTAAATCTACTGATGGTTGTCTCATTCTTCCACTGGATTGCACAGTTTTGCGAGCATCAGCTCTAGACCCACCATCTGAAGATCGACTCTTAGTTTTCTTTTCCATCTTTTCTCTGGCACTTGTAGAAGATTTTAAAACATCCTTTGAAGGGGAACCAGTGGAGCATCTATCTTTATATAAGTTTGTAAAGCTCTTCCGCTTCTGTGTGGATTTTCTTTCACTGTCTCCAGTTACAAGACTGATTGTGCTGGCTGTATCGACGTCTGATTCTGGTGATATGGAATTATCTCTGTTGTAACTAGGAGTGTCAGGCCCTTCATCAGTTTTATTTTCTTCACGCAATTTAGCTTCAAGGAAAGCCATTACAGCTTCTGTGTCTTTTAAAATGAGTGTTGTATCTATACTGGAATCAGTGTCCATCGAATCACTTCTGTCACGTAACCTGTTTGCAGACACTAAAGGGGCAGCAGAACCACTTTGCTTATTAATGTGAGGAATAAGCTCTATAGGTATATTTGTGCTAGGCTTATCTATAGTAAAGCTACCTTGCCTCACTAATGGTTTTGAAGATTCCTTTTTTTCTCCAAGTATTTTAGGACTTTGTCCTCTAATGATATCTTCATTTTTTCTTCTTTTTCCCTCACTCTGCAGCAACTTCATTTCTGCTTTATCTGTAACTTGTCCAGGAGCATTTTCTTCATTATCCAAAGTTCTGGGTGACACAACAATCTCCTCCCTACCTTTCTCAACCTGGTTTGCAGCAGATTTTGTGGAAGATAATTTTGAGGGTGTCCAGTGTCCTTGCTCCTTTCTTTCTTGTTGTTGAATTTTTGCTAAAGCTTGTTTCACCACAGAAGTTTCTCTGCCAGTTTCAACTCTCTCTTTACTAGAAGAGCTGGGAAAAGAAAAAACTTTGTCTCCAGTAGCTTTGGGTGAAAGACCATTCATTGTTCTGCTTGACTTAGCATCTGAGGCACGAGCTGGAGTTTCTTTCTCCTGAAGTTCAGTGTCTTGCTTTTCACCTATTTCTGACCTCTGATGAGATCCAGTTTTTATTTTTGAGTTTTCATTTACTTTCTCCTCTATGGGAAGCTGTGGAAGTGTCCTCCTCTTTCGCTCACCTTGGCTGGTCATAGAAGCAGCTGAACCAGCACTTCTGACAGAAATACCAGACTCACTGATGTCTGTGTCTAAAAATGAAAGAGAAAAAAAAATATTTGAGAAGACATTCAACAGCAAGGCAAATAGAAAGATTAAATGTTTAAGACTGCATAAGGCTAATACAACATAGAACTGAAAAATTATCAGTCCTTCCTGCTGTTCTACGGCAAGATCAATTATATTTAGACAAGTAAAAGTAGAAAAACATTTATCGAACTATTTTGGCCAGCCGAATCACATATACAAACAAAGCTTTTATGATCTCACATTAGGTTAAAATAGGTAAGAAATTACTGTTATACCAATCAGCATACCATTACAACAGGAAGTGGAAAGCAAGTCTCACATTCCTAAACACCTTTAGGACCAGATTTTAAAACTACCAAAAAGAGTAAGATCCTCCTTCTTCCTCCCTACTTGCCTGTTGCACAGCTTGAGGTCTGTCTCACGGACAGACTACAGCCTCTCCCTGTGAGACTTCACCTCATTCAGGCAAGAATCTGCAGTGCTGGGAGATACTTTTCAGCAATAGTGAAATGCCCTGCTCATGAAAAAAGAACTTACTATGGCCGAGAAAGCAAAAATAATGCTTTTATCCCAAACAAGACACTGTAGTATAAAAATGTATAGAAAATGTATACAAAGCATCAAAAGAATGCAGTACTGCTAAAGCACTTTCATTGAATTCTTAGTGTACACAGAATGTTCCTTTGGCAGAAAAGCATGGCCATCCCATGGACTGGTCCATGGAATAACCTGTTTTAGAACTCAAACTTTATTTTTCCACAGTGATGATAACTGTGCCCTCCTTGCTCATTCAACGAACACAGCAGTTGTGGTGTCAGAAACAAGCCTTTATTACTCAAAGGTGATAAAAATTACTCTATGAATTGCTCTGACTTTGAATATTTGGATTGAAAAAAATCTTTTTGCAGTTAATTTGTCAGCTGTTGCAATATAATGTGAAACACTTAGTAACAGACATCTGTCAATTCCCTTTTTGCCAGGAGATATCTATAAGTAACTGCTCTGCATACCCTCTAGGGACTTTCCTATCATAATTTACCACCAACATTGGTTGCTCCAGGAATAAGAACTGGAGTATAGGGTTTCTCTCTTGGCAAGAATCCTCTAAGCAATTAATTGAATATCAACAATCATGCTGTATGTATACCTGCTACTTTCTATCCATACTCTTCAAGCTATCTTTTCTCTTTGCAGTGTCACAGTTTTGATGAAGAATGCAAAAGGACTTACAGCTTTCTTTTTGTATAATATATGTTAAGACACTGATTTAAGAAGCAGTAAATACCTCTGAAATCTAAGCAAGGTTTTCTAATTCCAGAACTGTTTTTTTCTTGAAAATTATGAAACAAATTGAAGGTTTAATGAAAATCAGTATGATTGCCATCTGTGAAGATTGACTTCTCTCAGACATGCCTACCAGATCAAATATTTTATACATATGTAAGCATGTAACTTGCTTCTTGGCGAATTTCAAACAGTCTTTAGTAAAAAAAAAAGCCGTGGAGTTGTTCAGCATCATATTTGGCTATGTAAGTGTTATGTGAAGTTCAAATACTAGGATTTCTAAAGAAGATACAGGAGTCTTAGCCAACAAGACATTTTGTGAATTGGTTTTTAGATGTACATACCAAATTCTATTTTTATGATATTGGTGCTTGAATGCTTTATTTCCCCTTTAGTATTTTAGAATTCTTGCAGTATGGGTATGCACTACACAGTAGTTGCTTCACTTTATCTGTTATCTTAGTTCTTATAATGGTAAAAGAAGCCTTTATCTCTCCAGAGAAAATCCTAGGTAGTGCCTCACCTGAAAGTGACCATTTAGAACAATACAGAAAACAAAAGACCACCAAAGCTCCCGATTAACCACGAAAAGGATCAGTCTCAATAGCTAAGATTTTAAGTGCCCTGTATGTACACACCCAATCCTTTCAAATAGAGCAAAATTTGCTCATAATTTCCATTATTCTGTGTATATCAGGTAGTTTAATTTTTCTTCTTTCCATCTCCTTTGACTTTAGTATCCTAGGCAAAGTTCAATGCTTATGAGGGGAGGAAAAGCTTCAACAGAAGCAGCAGTCACTGGTAAGAATTCTTTCATGCCTCGATGCAGAAGTTTGCCTTACACAACATCAAAAGCAAAACTTTCTGAAACCTCTCCCAAAGATGATCACAACCTCTTAAGTGAAATTGGCAGGAAGAAAAAAGCAGAGAACAATTTAGGTAAGTAACTCGTTTATAGTCAAGAGTGCAGATGTTAAAGAATAAAGCATTTAAAAATCAGAAATGTGAATAATTAAACTATGGAGAGACAGCCTGAACTTCTGGCACTGACAAGAAAGGCAGATAAGGTTGTTCACTGCTAAGGAGAAGGTTTCAGGGTTTTTCAAGAAATATAAAAGGTCTTCTGTATTTCCAAGATAAGGAAGGATGCTATGCTTCAGCTGAAGTCTCTCAGGTTGGGCTGTTTAATAATCATTACACTGAAGTCCAGTTTAGACTAAGAAGATGTAAGGAAAGAAACATACTGTGCAGACCAACCCAAAGTGCATTTAAATGGAAGTTTCTCTAATATTAAACAGTTTATAAACTCTCATGTTTTAGTAACGTTCAGTGTAATACTGGCACTCAACTGCAATGCAGACACCACTACTGCTGAGCTTGTTTTTACACTGTTTCTGCTCAATTAAACAGAAGAATTTCATGTAAAAATGAAGCACTAGGAGTAAAAAAGCTGATTAAGTACAGTACATAAGCATTCTTTTCCCCATTCTTTTCGCAGGTTTTTTCAGCATAAACTATGACAATAAGAACAGTTTTTAATACCATTTTCTAATGGAGCAGGCACAGAGGACTCCAATCTCAAGTCCTCTTGGTCATGACGTGTGTGATTAGCAGCCAAACTGGCCCACTGTGATACCCAACGTTTACTTCCAGGGTTAGTAGAACCTTCCTAAGAAAGAAAAAAAAGCAGAAGAAAAATTGTAACTGTTTGATAAAAACCATGCCATCTTTCCAGGTTTTTCTTGAACACATATGTCAGACACTATTTTCCTGGAGGAAGTTGAAAAAAATAGTTTACCTCAATATATTTTAGAGTCCCCAGCTCTAGAATGGCAAACAAACAAACAAAATCTAGACAGCTGCAGAACCAATACCAAATAAACAACAGTTCCTAGTGCAATGAACTTTTAAACACCAGAACCTATTTAAATATATCAGAATATGTGCTAGTTCTAAGATCAGGTTATTTCAGCCCTCAGCTCAGAAGTGCAGGAGAAGAACATGGGGTGTGAGGGTGTGTTAAAAAATTAAAAATGTGCTTCAGGAAGACAAGAAAGCGACATTTTACCAGTTTAGAAGACCCTCTTGTCAAAATGAAATATTGTATTTACTTCATTACAAAAAGACTACCTTAAGGACTGAAAGAGTAAGATGACTTATGATGGAAAGGAAAAGGAGTTCAGATTATTTGTTTGGCCTAAACAAAAAAAGAAGCAAAGATTAGTTTTAAATCATCCTACTGCGTAACAGTGAAGTCAATGTCATCAGTATTTTACAATTTTTTGCAGCTAAACCAGAAAGAAAATTAATTTGGTTTCTTGATGGCAGGCCTTTTGAAATCTTGAAAATTTCTGAAATGTAAGAAAAGCATAGAATTAAATCATATTCTTGTGTTACTACAGCATCTTTTTTTCAAAACCTGATCTCTAAACAGAGTGCAATGTTACTGTCTTATCAAATGTATTACAGTCTCTCTTGCTTACATCTCCAAAAAATGTCACCAGCTCTGCTGCATCTTCACATCTTCACACTTCTATTCAAAACGCTGATTTTTGCCTAATGCTTTGACCACTCTTGGATTCCAGTCTTTTACCAGGAAACAACACTATACATTTTATAAAATTTATTTAGCAGAACTAGAATGGTGAACAATGGTCACCTATTATATGACAACTTCTTTCAAATTAAAAGTTACTCAGACATTTGAATAGCTTGAATTTATGATCTTGAATTTCTCCTGATTAAAGCAAATGAGTGCAACATCATGAATCTCTTCCAGAATATCATGAATGTAATAAATCAGAGATGCAGCAGGTAATTTGTCTGAACTATTATACAAATTTCCACATATTGAATTAATTTTTTAGAATTAAAATGTTACAAAATTGAAGTCCAACAACAGCTAAGGAAGGCAATTCAATGTTTCTCTTATTTATGGGCATTTTGGAAGACAATGCAAGGTGCCAGTAAGAATATTACCAAAAAACACAGAGCATTTATGCATGACAACTACTGAACCATCATGTTTCTTTCCTATCACTGAACTTTCTTTTCCTGTCTATACTAGTGAACTTCTATCTAATAAAACAATTAATTATAGCCAAAGCCAAACATGATAGATGTCCCAATCATCCTTGCTACAGAAAACTTGAACTAGCTCCTTCTGTACCACCTAACCAATTTCAGAGATACGGATATGTGTCAGAAATCTGAATTCTACTTCACAATGGAGAAACCTACTAAGATTTTAAAGATTAACTGCAGCAAAGCAACATGAGAAATTATTTTTCTCTGATTGTAATTACACTGCCAAAAAATGGTTTCTACATAGCAGTGAATGTAAATGTGTGCTGTGTATACAAGCACAAACAACAACAAAAATACGCAGTTTCTTTTCACAGTAGTTTAAGCACATCCAGAAGGTGTAAGGTTTATAAAACACATATCTAAAAAGTCACGTTCAGTTATCCTAAAGTTCTTCCTATAATCCATATCGATTTGCATCTTACAGGTTCTCAGGTAAGCAATCCTCCAAATCTTCTCTTGAGTAACAAAAGGAATTTCCTTGTCTTTCAGAAAAGCTGTGTTTATCTATGAGATACCAGCCTTTTACCTTGGTGTTAAATCCGCTTTCTCTTACGCTTATCACACATACAAAGTCAATAGGACTAATAAATCTTTGGAAAATGTACCAATGGATTTCTGTGGACTTATTATTCAGCCTGAGATTTAGGGCTTCAGGCCCCACATGTGAAAAAAATCCACAGCACACATACATTACACCTGAAAGCATCTCCGGTTCTTAGCATTTCAGAGCAGAATAATAGGGTTTTTTAAAATAAATTTCAACAAGGTGAATAAAATGAATGAAAAAATTAAATGTCATTTCAGACACATAACTCCAGCCAGTTCAAGTTGTAAGAATCATATTATTTCATCTTTTCATAAATTGCTGTCTTGAAAGCAGTTCTTCCCTCCTCACTCTACCTGCTTCAGAACCAAAATTCCTCCAGGGTGATGATCTTTTTACGGATTTCCATACATGATTTATTTACAGCCAATGTCTTCAAGTTATTCCTGGAACAACACTGACACCTGTCTTAAACAGTTGTTTTCTCTTCTATTACACTTACTCCCTTTATACATGAAAACCAAGCAATTGCACCCATCTCAGCTATTACTTTGTCAGACTAATTGAACAGCATTGATCTGTTCTCCATTTCTGTAAAAATCTGAGTAGACTTCTTTGTACCTTCTCTAGACTCGTATCCACCCTGCTTGACCAAGAATGGTAACAATTCCAGTGCTATTATTACAAGGGAAGCTTCACATTGGCAATAACACTGCCCTTTTCAGCTGATAATACATTTCCCAGATATCCAAGGGTCCTATTTGCCTTTCCGTAAACCACCCTACATTTCAGTATAGCATGTAAGTTCAAATAGAAAGTATTAAACGTCAAAATAAATGGATTGTTCTAGAGGACAGGCAATTAGAGTCATTTGAGAGGACAAACAAAAGGACATACAGCATTTAAATACTCCCCTTCTAAGAAGCAATATAGCAAATATTTACATGAATGAAATTATTCAATATTCAGAATGTCAGTAGTATTATTTATCTGATCTTCAGTGGGAAAGACATAAAGTAGGCATTCAAAACAACAAAAGGAACATCATAGCCAATGGCATTGATGACCCTGCAGATGAAGAACCAGGTTTCTAACTGAGCTTTAGTCTTACAAAAGAATTAAAACCCCCCAAACAAACCCCAAACCAGAAGCATATCAAACACAATGTTGATAAAGCCTTATATAAGAATCATGTTTAGCATGGACAACTGATGACTGAAAATTAAATGGAAGTTGGATAGATAAATTATAGCCCAAATGCCTGCAGGATTTGTATTAACCAAGCTCATAGGGTAAGAATAAATAATAATAACAACTATCAGATTCTCTTTGCTCTCTACTTACTGAATTTTTGTTCTTAAATCACACTTACCTTGGTTGGCAAGTGGCAGCTCATAATATAGAAAATAAAAACACTTAAATATTTTAAATAGATGGATTTAGTATTTTCATTGCCTATATGAAATAATTGAAAAGGCAAGAACCAGTGTATTCAGGCTCAGTCCAACTGTGACAAGACACTCACTCTGCATTTTATTTTATTTATGACACACACTACTCCAAAGTACTTAAAGGTTGTCACATCAAAGAAAAAATCGATAATTTCTTTAACAAGAAAAGCATTTTCAAGCATTTTATTCATGATATTTCACCAGCCCTGTAAAGCTAAGATATTTAAGCTCAGAATAGGCTTTGAACCGCCAAAGTGACTCTAGATGACCCTGTTCTGCCTTGGCAGTAGGGTATTGGACTGCATGGTCTCCAGAGGTGTCTTCCAACCCTAACTATCCTGCAATTCTGTAAAACTGTTTTCATAAAACCTTTATTATTTCCCAGGCCATCTTTTCCATCTTTTTGAATAGAGATATCTTAGATTTCTGTTCTTTGCTTTTTCTATGCCAATCATGTTCTGAATTCACCTCATTCTGATAAATAATCTACAGGAATAACTGTGATGGACAGCTGGAATAATCTGAATGGATGCAAAACTGGGACACTGAGCTACCCTGACGTTACCTGACTATTTAGCCAAGATCTTCAATAAGGATTATAAACTTATTATCTGAGCTCAGTAATGCAGTAAGTCTTCCAAAACCCACAAGCAGAAAAATTTGTGTATGAGAACCTGATCCACATACTTTACAAATCAAACACATTTGCCTCTCCCTTTCCTATGGACAAAACAAACTGAGCTCAAGTTTTGGTAATAAGATTTTAAATGTAACGATCTTTTCTCAGTAGTTATTCTCATGATTATTTTCCCATTATTTCCTTATAAAAGACACCTCTAATTTTCTGAACTAGCTTCTCTTTTACTTCTACATACCTATCAACCAAGTTCTAATTTTAACTTTCTCTAGTAAGCTTTCTTCCACCTTCATCTGTCCTCAACTCTTCTTACACTAATCTTTGCTCTACCCACGTTGCTTATGTCAGTTTTGCTCCTTGACTTATTGAATAATTTTCATTTTTTTTCCCCTCTCATCATGCCTTGTAATAATATTTTAAATTATGCTAATAACCTATTCTCTTCCACTATATAAAGACCTTTTAATGCCACAAAGCAGTCACAGTAATAAAACAGTGTAATTCTTGTAATTTCAACCTAAATCAAAGTGAGTTTTAGTATGTCATTGCCAGAAGGTTTCTTAAACCTGCCATATGATTGCAGAAATAGTCTCAGCCTTCTAAAAACAAAGCCTTTTATTTGCAAAATTGACACCTGAAAAGCCCAATTAAGTTCATAAAACAAATCACATATTCTTCTTCTGCTTATGGAATATAAAAGTGGAAAAATATCAATACTTTTGAAAACTGGTAAGGCATGAAGGAGCTGAGTGCTGCAAAAGGCATAAAAAATGAGAGAAAGAATGTGGTTATAGATTTGTGCAAAGAAGCAAGGTGAAAAGTCTGCTGCAAGATATGCCAATGCTGTGTGGCAATATTTCACTTGAAGCTGTGACATTAGATAAACTAGCCAAAGGCACTAATCTAGACACAGTGAGAGTGTCTCAAGACTTCGCAGTAGTTAAAATACAACCATGAAAAAACACACCTCTAGGAGAAACAGATTTGTACATAGTAAAATCTATCTATCTGCATGGCAGGCACACGATGAAATACTTGTAAGCTCCTGGTATCTTCAGAAAAATTGCTTATTTATAAAGTTTGCTAAATTACAGAACCATGCTTCAGAAACAGTTTGCCAAGGAAAGTAGAAGTAAGTGTTAAGTGCCTCATTACTGTTACCAGTTGATTCCGCTCCACTGTGATCCTGTTCTGTTCCAGACACATTTCAAGCTAGTTTATCCATCACAATGACATCAGAATGTCTCCCAAGATTTCAATATGAAATATGATCAATATCTAGCTTGTGTGCATATTCTAAGTCATATATAAAGCCAGGCATTTTCCTCTGTTTAATCTTTCACCAACTGATTAAGTTATACTGTGCCTGAATCAACTAATATAAGTGACTTGCCATGAGTGGCTCCTCACTGGAGAACTTAAAATCTTGAATGTAAAAACCTGAAGTCCCCTGGTTTCAGAGAAAATAATCTGAAAAGTATTATCCACCATTTTTTTCTTAGCTGACTTTGTACCATGCATTAAGTGCATACATCTTATTTCTGAATTTTAATATTGTTACTTGCTTTGGGCTATAAAACATAATCAGCTTTTCCTCAGTTCCGCTGCAGAATGTACATGAAATGTATACTGTGCAAAATTACGTTGTTGCAAGGAAACTTCTGCTACATTTCCAATACACTGCTGTTAGTGCATATAGAAAGGTAGCCAAGTTTTAAAATACCTCCACAATGCAATGTGCATTCTCTGACAGAGAAGCTTTGACAATGCAATAAAGGCATAGGAGAAATAAAATACTTATATATCTGAGTTAATCTTTTCCAGACAAGATTTTGTTTCCTGTTTTAACACTTACTGGTCAGTTCTTAGTGCTCTCTTTTAGTGGAAGAAAAAAGAAGACCGTCAAAAATTAAATTCTACCTCTGTGTCAAGAAATCCAGTTGTACTCAGTGGTCTTTTTTCTTCCAGCACTACTGCAGCAGAATTTATAGCCCAATCTTTTACTAAATCTTTCTGGTTCTCGTTGATAACAGGCCTATTATAATCCTGGCTGTCATCCACTCCAAACACCTGAAAATGAAACAAACCATTACATTCATTAACCCAATACCATCCTGACACAATGTTCAATGTTAATGGATGGATGGTGGCATGCTGGATAGTGAGTAAAAATAGGTTTTATTGTATTATGCTTATCTCTCACCTTAGTGCAATCTACAAATTAAATAGAAGAAAAAAATCTACAGCAGTTTAAAAAAAAAGTGGAGGTCTACGTCAACATTGTGAAAATTCAAAGAACTGCTAGTTGGAATGGTCAGATATGAAAAAATGATACTTTGATGAAAGGAACAAAAGATAAAAGCAAAATCATTGCAAAACCCATTTAACCAATTAAGGGAAAAATCCAATAACTAGAACCACCAAATTTTCAGATTTTTGCTAGTATCTAATGAGAATAAGAAATACAAATGCTTGCATTTGCTTTTAATATGCTAACTGAATTATTTTTCTAATACAAAGAAAATTTCAGTTTTTCAATTTGCTAGGGACTTGGCAGATGTTAAAAGCCCACCAGGTCTCATGAATCATGTAGAATCATCTCATCCAAGATGTGACTTGGCATAGTTATTTTACTACTCTGTTTCCTAATCATGGGTATACTAATCTCTTCTGCTTATTCCACACTGATTTACCCATGACATTTTAAAAACATTGCTAAGAAAAAAATACTAGGAAAACATTATTACCAAAGTAATTTAGTAATAAGAACTTTAGGAAGAGAACCACCATACTGTTTGTCAAATTTCTCAAGAGTCACAGACAACAGGGAATATGAGTTGCTTTCAGAATTGATGTATAATCAAAGATAGTGTAGAAAATATTTCGTATCTTGGAAACATGTGATTTATAAAATTTGCAAATTTCTGCCTAAGAAATAAATCCACTACTTTACTACTAGGGACTTAGACATTAAAAAATTACAGAATAAAATGAACCTCCTACACACATTAAAACTGGTTGCCAAAAAGTAAGAGTTAACATCAAAAATTGTTCTATCATCTTCACAGATGTTATCCTCCTGTAAGAAACACTACTAGTGCAGAATAGAAAAAGGTGTACAGAATTCTTCTTTCTCCAAAAGTGTGTTGTCACTCAGTTTTGCACAGCAAAGCCAGAGGACTGGTTTATTACAATTCTGAACAAGGTTGGTGTCTTCTAAATGGATTCACCACTAGATGGCCACAAAACATAATGCTGTCAGCTTCTGAGACGCAGACAAAGGAAAAAATAACAGTTAAGCACTCTGTCATTCAACTCCTTATGCACTTCTAACTGCACATGAAGATCTTGCTACAGCATTACTACATTTAGACCTGAGGAAATTTTCTCAAATGCATTGGATTTGTATTTTGCTCTCACAAGGAAAGCCTGCTTTCTTGACATCTTAAAATTCAGGCAGTGCTCTGAATTTTCCATTCATACATAAACCATATCTAGTGTTTCTGGATTAGACATTGCAGTATTTACAAAGTATTTATTGTCTTTTTTTAAAAATAGAGTGTTATAACTTAAATTTTTGCTTTCATGATATACTTTTGATTTGTACACTTGTAGCAATTTTTGAAGATAGAAACCCCTTACCATTCACTGACTCCTGTCTTTGAATGCATCACCATTCTGCAGAGCATTTTTAATTTTGTGTACCGTAGTTTCACAGATTACAGAATTTTACGTGTTCTTGTAAATGAAATTAAATTCTTGTATTATCACATAAGCATGGAAGGAAAATATGAATTCCACACTTCCATTTCTAATCAGGACTACAGCAGCAGATTGCTGCCTGTAAATTGCTTCATTTTATCTGACAACACATTCATTTACCATGTCAAATTTCTTTACTTGTATCAGAAATAACACTTCTTTCAGTCTTACCTTTTATAGTACTGAACTCCTGTTTAAGCAAATTTTGTTATTTTTCTTCTATTACAGAAATTACTCCAAAACCAAATTTGAATATTGCCTATTTTTTTTCTGTGAAAGGAAATATAGATATCACTAAGAACCAAGTAATAGCACTCCTAATGTTCCTTCTCTCTATACCGTGCGGATATCAGATGAGAGAAGCAAAATATTTGGGGACAGTATTATCAGAAAGAAAAGTAAAACACTTTCAATACTTTTTCAATAAAAGTATATTTTTGTACTACAATGTAATTCTCCATTTGATATGTGCATGCACCTGTTCTAAGTTCCACCGCTATGCAACTGCAAAGCTCCTCTTCTCACAAGAAGAGATGCATGTAAGTGTGCTGTAGCTCAAAGACTAAATTTCAGAATTATGATACATAAAAATCCCTTGAAAAGATTGTTACTAACATCTAATTAAGAGTTTAAATACTAAGACTATTCACAAGATAAACAATTCAAGTATTTGACAAAATGTAGATTATTACTTACACAGCTGTCACACACCTGCAGAAAAGCAATACTATCAGAATTTCAGGATTAACCAATCCACATACACCATTTATCAAATGATGAGAATATACCCTTAACAGAAACAGCCATGGAATAACGTGAATGTTTCTGCTGAAAATCATCTCCCTACCATTTAGAAAATGCAATTTGTACTTCCTGGACTGCTACAATATGGTATGTGTGCAAACACTGGGTTGTTGTGACTGAAGCTTGAATGGATAGAGACTCCTACTTTCCTACAAAGACTAGACTACATTTTTCAAGGCTTCCAGTTCTTTGGATGTTTCTGTACTTTAATTGCAAAGTCATTTAAGGGAGGTCTAGGAGTTAATCAAACCAAGAGAATTCTGAGGAAATGCTGATGATATATATTGCTGAATCTCTTATCTACTTAGACAAAAAGACTGAAGTTTCTTTCACTAAAGTTTGTATTTTTCAGAAGCAACCATGAAATGTATTTTGATTAACTGTGTCTTGCAGAAGAAAAAGATGAAGCCAGGTTCTTCAATCAATACGGATTTGGACACATCAAGCTGTTCGAAAAATGAGAAGCAAGCCTTTATTTTTGATAAAGGAGGTATAATAATTCTATGTATTCTATGTATGTGACTAACGACCACAAATCACACATATCTACCACACAGCTGTCAATGAAAAAGTTTCCTAAATATTTTAGACTTTTTTAATAGCACTATAAACAACAGGGACTTTCACAATACCATGATCTTTCATTTTTTGAGGGAATCTGGGGAATGAGGAGTAATATAAAAAAGAATAAATAAAAAACAATTCCTAGAAATTTTAAAAGAACACCAATACTAATGGGCATTTTTTTTCTTCAACAGGTGTAATTTAAAACTCAAACTACCAGAGGAAGATATTTCCTGTGGGGAGAGTCTGGGGAAGCTGGACTTGATCAGTTTGGAGCTGGGAAGGCTTTGGGGTTGCTTAAACAGAGCCCCCCAAGTACAATGGGAGTGGATCAAGATGACAGCCAGGTTCTTCACAGTGCTACAACGCAGGGGGACAAGGGACAACTCATGTAAGTTGAGATGGGATATAAAGAAAAGTTTTACACTCTGAGGAGAGTCAAGCAAGCTTGCCTGATCACTGCCCATGTAGGGCAGGAAGACCTAATGGACAGAGTCCTGGCCAACCTGGCTAACCTCAAAGCTTCTTTGAGCAGGGGGCTGGAGTAGAGATGTCCTTTCCAGGTCCTTTCCAGCTTATATGAGTCTATGCTCCATAAAAACAGAGATCTTATGTAATAACTTAGCATCTAAGGTCTCCTAGTGCAAAGTCTTGAGAAAGCTCCACGTATCCCAGAGCAGCAGGGAAAAGATGGGCTCCTGGCACACACTTTTCAATTTCAAAGCAGTGAAGTAAGTCTTCCAAAGGTTCCCTAAAATAATCCATTTACATTCTGCAGTTCACCCAGTAAAACAAAGGTACAAAACAGCAGGCTAAAACTATAGCAGGTCTCAAAGCATTATCTTGTTACCTGCTGGAATGCAAACTTGCCCTGAAAAATTACAGAAGGAAAATATGCAATAACTGATGGCAAAACAATTGTAGCTTAATGAGGATGTTCACAAATTTCATCATTTTATAGTAGTAACAGTTTTTCCACTATTCTGAGAATAGAATTTTATCTATATTAACCAGTAATTGTTAAAATTCTTTATCCAACCAAATCCAAGAATTAACAAAATTTATCAAACGCAATAAAAGCAAGATACAAATCTTGCAAGAGGTACTGGCATATTTTCAGAGACAGCATAAGTTACAGGACCAAGTCTGAGCACATGCCTTGGTCTCTTTGGCAAGGGCTTTTGTAGAAAGCAGAGTCCTTTCTTTTGGCAGGTCATATACACTGCCTTGTGACAACAGCTCATGACTCAGAGTTCACCTGCTCATCGCCATAGCTGCAACACAGCTCTAACACAAGCTAGCTTTAGTGATCAGGAATCGGTCTTGTGCACTCTCCCTTCTCCTGCACAGATGAACTATACTAGAGGAGAACATAATGACTTTAGAATTAAATATCAAGACGATTCTTTAAAACCACAGAAGTCAATTTTATTTCTTGATACATGCAATACCTTCAAGAAATTAAAATTAAAACAGGTCAGAAAAGAATAATGGCATCAGGAACCATTTCTTCTGTATCAGAAGGAAGAGAACGGTTTGCTAAACCCCCTGAACCTCACACCCACAACCCTCACCCGATGTTCTCCTTACATGCTTTTTATAACTTGAAAATTCTTGATTGAAAAAAAAAACTTTCTCCAGTTATATCTCATTTAGATACTTTTCAAAGTTCATAATATCCGGACTTCATACTCCCTTTACCTTTAAACTATTTCATGGTGTACAATGATCACACTGCAGTTCTACAATGCTATAATTATTCAATATTCAGTGACCACAGAGCTAGCTTCTCATCCAAATCAGT
Source organism: Drymodes brunneopygia (assembly GCA_013400955.1). Taxonomy (NCBI): domain Eukaryota; kingdom Metazoa; phylum Chordata; class Aves; order Passeriformes; family Petroicidae; genus Drymodes; species Drymodes brunneopygia. Next base: position 1,936,632 of record VZTZ01050758.1, read on the forward strand.
ACTGAAGATACTGATATAAATGGAAAAAAAAGTATAATTTGAGATTTCTAATAGATATGTTCAGTTTTACAGCAAATTATGTATATTAGAACGGAAGAATCCGAAAAATCCTATCTAGTTTTAAAAGTTTTAGTTTATGAAGTTTCCCCAGTAATCCTACTGCTGTAGTCTTAATGAAAACTATATACAGTAATTACCAATAATATCAATAAAATTAACAAAAACCCAACAGTAAATAGTAAGAATTCTAGTTGCAATTCCTATTCATTAATGATTGTATTTGAAAAGTAAAATTATTTTAATAATTATTTTTCTATTCTTTCAGATCCTAAAAACAGTCAGGGATGTAATCTAGAAACATATTTGAAAAAGACCATGATTTGAATGCTATTAATTCCAGTGTAGGCAATCTGTATAAAAGGAACAGAATAAAACCCAATGACAAGAAAGACAAAAGGGAATTCAAAGATGAATAGCTAAAAAAAATAAAATCAAAGCAGAGAAAGGGGAAGGGTCAAGGGGTTACACTGTACAGTGCATTGAAGAAGGACCATGACAAAATAAACAAGGAACAAATGATTTAATTTGAAATAAGGCATTTGTCACTGTGAAGCAATGGGAAAGTAAATTTTGATAGCAATTATGCTTCATAACCTTTTAAGGGAAAGGAAGATGATGAGTATATTTGATTGTCACAGAAATCAAAAGTAGGTTTCAGAAACTGAGCTGTGAACTGATAAAAGTCAGACCAGCAAAAAACACATTTTTAAAAAAAGGAGAAGAAGTATGATTTTGGAAATACAAGCAGGATTTCAGGATTTGAGCACAGTTTGGGTATACTGAGAAAGAAGAAATTGTAAACAAACCACAATCAGAGGATGATTGATTGATGGCAAGAGAGGATTCCAGAGAGCAAGGAAATGGAAGAGGCTTCAGATCATCTCAGCAATGCTGCATTTAGTGTTCAGACTGAGCTCCTGACAATTCTTCCACAGAAGGTTGTTCAGGCATTCATAATACACAGTAAATTGGTCGTTAAAAGTCTGTTAGTGATCATAGAGAAAAGGCAAAAGGCAAACATTTCTTCCCACCTTTTACAAAGTGAGATAAGAGTACAATGCCTCAGCTCACTTTGTGTTTAGCTGCTGCATGAACTGTGTTTAACCAAGCTGCTTCTGACGAGTTTCATTTTAATAGTTTTTGCTTGCTCTTGGCAGTTGCCCTGGCCATCCCAGGCAAACAGACTGTGTTCTGTGCAGGGCATATCTCATGAATAGCCATTGATTTTCACAGAAGCTGTTTACGTCATTTCAACTCTATATTGAAGTTATGGAATCAGATGCAAGATGCTCTGGTATAAAAAAAGCCACATAAGCAAATGAAAAGGATCAATGTGCCAAGTCTAAGAGCTTCCTCTTACCAGACACCAGTTACATATTTACATGCATACATATTTTGTCCCTGTTTCCTACTGTGAAGAATTCATTTTCTTAAGGATTCTAAATTAAAAAGGAAACAATAAGTTTAGAGGCTGTAAAACTCCTTTCCTCGTAAGAAGAAAAGATTATAGGCATTCTCTGAACTTTTGACAAAATTTATAAGTTCAGATCATTGGATAGGCTTCAATGGGTCTACTTTTTAAGCACTGTACTCATAAAATAGTCATTCTGCAAACAAGACACTCTGTGAGGCTCAAGGCATTTCACTCAAAGAAACTGCTGAAGCAATGGTAAAAGCAATTAAACTCATAGAGTGTGAAAAGACAGGAGACCTGAAAGTGATTTTCTGAAAATAGATATATCTACCTTGATTCCTTAAACAGTCATTGAAACGCACAGGGATTTTTTTTTCTCCTAACTTACTCCCTGCCCGTTGATTCTTTTCAGGAAGTTTTTCCGTTAATAACGCTGAAAAAATGGCCAAGAGGAGTTCCATAACGTGTATGTTAACTCCATAATCAGAGGAATTACAACAAGAACAATCTGCAAGATTACTGTTAGATTTTTAACGTTTGCAACAGAAAAGACAAGATCTGATACATAAACTTCATGAACAATTAAAGCAACAACAATAAATCATTCAAAAGTAAGCACACCTTGAAAAACACATTAGCCAATATTATAATGTGGTATCAACAGATAAACCCCAGGAGCAAAAAGAATAAGGAGTTTCCATCTTATGATAATCATATTTCAGAATAGATTCCCATTCATACCCACATTCAAAAAAAAAAAAAAAGTCAAACTAAACTGAAATAAGTAATATCACAAGACAAAAGATCTAGGAAACAACACTGGAAAATGTGCTGTCTACAGTGAACACCAGTACAGTTTTTCCTCCATAATTACTATTCCAAAATTTTAAATAGAAAAGAACAATCTCTCTCAAGACTGTATCAATAGAGTAAGATTTTATGCATACTCATTGCAAAGTATATAATCAAATAAAATTCAAGGTGATAGCACACTAAAAACAAGATCATTACTATTAGGGCCTGTCTATCTACATAAATAAAGACTTTAAAGCATCTAGAATATGGATTTTGCATTGAAAACAAAATCATTAGATGGTCACAGTAAGTCCTGAAGATGGCAGAAGGACGGATTGAGGTTTGATTCTGATATATTTTTCAAGACTTCTGTTTGGGAATCAGTATGAATCAGCTGAATTTGTGATCTAAATTTACTCGGCTGATGAAAAATCAATTATCTATCAGGAAGTTTAAATGAAAATAACATAAATCAAATAAAAAATTTGGGGACCAAAGAAAAATTTAAGCCCAATGTTTCCATATGCATATGAACTGCTATAACATTCCAGATTTCCTCATTAGCTGATGGGACTTGAAACATTCACACAGCCTCAGTTCTATTCCATCCCTTCCCTTCCCACACATGCATAGAAGAGCTTATGTCTGCTATAGTAAGTTTCTACAAAATATTTCCATTTTTAAATACCCTAAAATGAAACTGGCTGAAGAAGTCAACAAAAAACCCTACAGAAAACAAACAAAAAAAAGAGCCCTCAAGAAAAACCGAAAGAACTTGCCAAAAAACCCACTGAGTTGCTTTTTATTTACTGCAATAGCCTAAAAGTATTTAATATTCCAGACACATGCAGAAGTATTTGCACATTCATTTATTAATATTTATTACTGGCAGTACATTGCTTTATTGAAAAAGGAAAGTCATTAGCATGATAATTTGGTCTCTTTATATTAACAAAAAAGGAAGATGAACTGCAGAACCATCATTTTGAGTTCTTTCATCCACTGACAGACTTACCTTTTCTGTGGCCCATAAAGATTTTTTAATGTGATAAGACTGCTGAGAACAACTTTCTTCTAATAAATTTATTTAAAAAACATAAAATGGATAGAAAACTTACAACCCAGAGATAAAAAAAAAAAGCAATTGCTAAGTGTTAACAGAAGAAAGAACTGAACCCATCTAAAGAGCAGAAAGGCTGGATGTAAAGGAAAAACAAATCCTACAACTGTGCCCCATTTACTCATGTATTTTATATGGTAAACTTAACACTGAAAACATGTTCTAAATTAAATCAAGATCCTGATTTTTTAAAATTTTGTACTTAGCTACAACAATAAGACCCTTATTCTGCTAAAAAGAGTTGTGGCTTTCTGACACTAGTAGAGCAGAGGATATTTTATGCCACATATGTTCAAGGTGGGCTTTGTGGTAAATAAGAGCAGCTTGCTTTCTTAACGCATTGATGAAATTGCTCTCAATGGCAATTTAAAAAAGAGCTCTACAAGTATAAAAAGAGATTCATCATCTATTTTTTTTCCTCATGTTATTAATAAACTTATTTTCTAAACCTAAGTCTATGAACCAATTCATACTTCTCTATGAATTTAAGTGACATTTGAACACCAGGATGCAGAAATATCATTGGCTAAAAAAAAGACTTCTAGGAAGCAAATATTTCTCAAGTATTCTCTATTCATAAAGAACATTAAGACATAACCATAAATTTCTACTTGCATCTCCTTTTAATGTTTACAACTGAAAACTATCTGCATATGTACCCTATTTTTTCATCTTAAAATCTTTTTTTTTTTAAATTCTTGCAAATTTGAAAATTGTGTAAGACACAAGCCATAATGTGTTAGAAATCTTGCATTTCTGTAAGTAGCAGACATTCACCCCAAGACAGTCATGACTGGAGATATATAGTTACACCTCTGTGCTAGGGAGAAGAATCCAAATTAAAAAGCTTTCCCGTTACTTATGAAAGGTTTTCCTCTTTCTTTCTGATAATGCATTTTTCTCACATTCTCTTCTCAACAGTCAGGCTTTAAAATGGTTGAGAAATAAAGGTTCTGCCATTTGCTATTCTACTCCTTTTCTGCCATAGTGACAATACTTTTTTCTTAGAGGCTGAAAGAGCACCAGAGGAAGAACTGGACCCTTAGCAATCTAAATGAAATAAAGATGCTGAATAAGCAGGACAGCATAGTTTCTGGATTTTTAAAGTCATTTCACACAACCATTTATTCTTCTTGAGACTATTTCCCAGAATCTTTAGTAAAAGGCTACACTAAGCAAAAATAGTACTTCTGAAGGAAGTAATACAGGCTCAACATCAAGATTTTTTTCTCCCCTCTTTTTAGAATTACATAGATAGATGGATGTTTTCCATCTTTCTTTTTTCTGAGAATTCTGACGTTGATTTCCTGCATGCTTCTCTTGGATTCTTAACTCAAAGAAGCATTAATAATCCTGCCTTGATTTTTAACAAGTTAATACTGTTCTTGCATTTGTGATTTGCCCTTATGTTGCTTTCCAGAGAAAAGAGAAGTAGTGCTAATGCTGAGTCACACTTGGAAGTAATCTTTGGATATTTTGGTCATTCTCATCCTTTCCTCCAATAAAAAGGAAAAAATACCCAAAACCAGAGGTACTTTATTCCACTGAAAATTCTTCAGGTAAACCACACATAGATTTTAGTGCCATTCTAATGCAAATTGCTACCGACAAAAATGCATTATTTGTGCAAATGTTTTAGAAAGTGATCCTTGCTATTTGTAGTGCATTTTCATCCCAATCCTAGCAAACGAAGCTCTTGAATTCCTGTTAAACTTTCCACTCAAGAGACATCTTTAAATGAGACTTGTTTGAGCAGGCATGGTAACTACTCCGAAAAAGGACTGACTTGACAACAATGAAAGTGTGGTTATACTGAAATAATAGATAAAATCCATACCAATAATTCTCTTAAATCCTCAATAAAGAGGCACAGGAGTCAACAGGCTAATAAAACTCCTTGTCTTATACCTCACTTACCCCCTTTGGCAAAGTAAGATTATCCAAAGCATTAGCAATTTAAAATAGGAGAGAAGTAAAGCTGAGCTCAGCTGGAGGACAAAATTTTGGCTTCCATTTGGTTTAGATTTTCGTCATTGGCTGTTTTTCTGCACTTCATAAAAATAGTATCATACTGCTTCATATTACCAAATCAAATAAGAATTGCATAGCAGGGCTCTTTGAACTGGGTGTAAAATTTAGTGCTCATAAGATTTCAGCACAGATACTAAGTGAAATGATACAGAAGACCTTGAAGAAAAAACATCTCTGCTTTACTTCATAGTAAATCTTTAAGACCAAGTGGTGACACCTTTAAAGTTAGCAGCAAGGGAAATTTATGATATCCAAAAGCTTTTATATAACACTAAGATTATTAACCAATAGTTTACTACCATCCTTAAGGCTTCCACTCACTTCCTGTTCCTGAATCTCTCCAGTAACAGGAGAGATTTGTTTCAAACATAAAACTGACTTTAGATAATCTGAACAGGTACCGAAGGCCACAAAAAATTGAGATTTTATTAACACTCTCAGGCACATGGTGTGATTCTCAGAATGTCCTGCGCACGGTCAGGAGTTTGACTCAATGATCCTAATGAGTCCCTTCCAACTCAACACATTCTATGATTATAAATATTAGACAGTATTAATATTTTTATCACGAACATAAATTATCTATTTTCAAATGCTATTACTTTTTATGGTTTCCAAATCAGCCCTGTGGAACTGCTATGCTTAGCTAAAACTTGACTTAAAAATTTTCTGATGCAATTAAATGGAAGATTTATAATTTAAAAATAAAATTTAGTAATTTGTAGTTCTTTAATATTCACTTGCTTCATTTGGAATGTTTTTAGTTCTCAGTTGTTTTTTAAATACTGACTCAAGTCAAAAATTTCCTTTTCATAATCCATAAGAGGTGAAACTATTATCTTTATTATTTAATTGAAGGCGACACCCTTTATTTTAATCCCTGTCTCCAAATGCTCCATAAATACCTTTCTAAAAAGAAAACCATCTATAATAAAATGTCCCATTTCCCCACTACTTCAGAATTTTTTTATAAAATCAAATCAGCGAAGCTAGCTTGTCTTGCAAAAAACAGTTTTCCACAATAGCCAAAATTACCTCTAAATGTATTAATGTATTTTTTCAGCTCTGAAAAGTTTTAGACATGCAAATGAATACTTAGATAATTCTAAGACAAGTAAGTGATGAATTTCCTGTTAAATTAGCAAAACCCTACCCTAGAACTGGAAGCAGGCATTCTACCACAATAGATTATCCAGGAAAACACAACAAAACCAGAAAAAATCCATTTCAAGAGTCATGCTAAGCCACGTGATTAAATATGACTTCTGTTACTCGTATTTTCCTGTTTCCAAAGAACAGTTATTCGTGCTTATTTAGCACAGTTTTTAAACTGCAAATACAATTTGTATTGTTATTTATATTTCTATTGTTACCAATAAATAAACTAGGAAATTTACATTACTATCATAAAAACACTTTTAGAAAATAAAAGCATTTTTATACTTACTCTTTATGACTGACACTGAAATTTAAGTTACTGTTACTGAATATACTTTTTAAACAAGTGTAGAAAATATTTACTATCTATATCTATATGATAATTTGGATGGAACCAATTTATATACTGAAAACTAGAGACAACAGGCATCCAAGAACAATTGAGTATTTCCACAGGGACATAAACCACCCTCATAAAAATACCAGTTAAATGATCTTTGGTGCCTAGTATTTTTACAGTACTGAAATCTTTTGAAGACACATTAAAACTACCAAATTTTAAGGGAACAGCAGTATGAAACAACGAATAATGTTTAGCCAAATGCCTGCTGCTGCTTTTATGACATTCCATGTTTCAACATTATAGACTGGTTTAAAAACTTGTGTTATTACAGCAGCTTTAATAAGCATAACTGAAGTCGTAGACAGCTGCCCACACATCACATAACATTTGTAACATCAGAATATATTTCAAGTTCCTCACCTTGTCAATCATTTTGCGGGCTTCCATTTCTTCAGGATTGGGATTTTCCAACTCAATAGTGTAAGTACCTTTGTCACTCTGGTCATCCTCATTGTCCTTTTCAGTAGCAGCAGAAATATGTTGGCTCTTCAACTTTTTGTCCATCTCCTGGTTCTGATTAGGTCTATGGCCAAGGCTTCCCGAACTCCTTAGCAATGCAGCTTGTAAGGCAGGTAACGCAGCAGAGGGGTCTTCTGACTTCTGTTTGAGAAGTTTGGCATGAACACCGTGTACTGCTCTGTGATGTGATGAGCTAGCTTGCACAGGTGAAGGGACTTTCTCTCCTGATGCAGGTTTCACTCTTTCAGCTCGTGTGTGAGATGCTGGAGATGGAGATTCTGGGCACAGTGCTCCTACGTTCTGAGAGAAAGAGTAAGAACGTCTCTTGCGAGGATGGTCTTCATCAAAAAACTCAATCATAAAGGCAGTCTGACTCAAACCAGGTTGCTCTTGTTGCTTTTCTGTGGAATGGACTTTCTGGTGTGACTTTTTCAGCTCTGTATGATGATGCCTTAAATGTTCTTCAAGTGCTGCCCGTTTACTGTAATGCCGATGCGCACCAATATTTTCTGAATCACTTTGTGTGCCATCATCATGCTTATTCCCTACAAGCAAAGCAAAACAATACACAGCACAATGAAACAAAGGAAGATCTCAACATAACAGATAAAAAAAGCCAAGCAGCAAACTAGGAAGGAAATTATTTCAAACTCGATTTCTGTTTAAACTCCAACAGCTTACAGTACCTGGCTCTGCAAATTTGGTACAGTTCGTGGAAATGCAATCAACTTGCTACAAGTCAAACAATGAAACAGTTTTGAAGCTGATGAGTAACAGTAGTGCATTTGAAGTATCCTTTCCCCAATATTCTCATCTGTGAATACTTATCAGTGACATACAAAAGCCAGTATTTTACCAGCTGTACTATAGTAGGTTTTTGAATTTTATCAATTTTGTTACAGAACCAGTTGATTACAAATGACTACTGACACATTCCAGGCAGGGTTAAGAGGAAAAAGAAAACCTTAAAAAAGTCCTTCCGACAGTGGAAAGAGAGCCACAGTTCATATTGCTGGATTCCTCCCACATTTACAACAGTTTATCATGAGAAATGTCTACTTAAAATTGGATTGAATTCTTTATTACTCTTTCCAAGAAGAGCAATAGGTTTTTCCATAATTCACTCCACTCAGCATCTGATGTCTGCATGTAAAATGGTTGTTATTACTTATTCATTCCACAAACTACTCTGAGATCTATGAATAAGAATTTCATATTTCATAAATCATACATACACCTACAAGTGTATGCAACGATCCCTGAAAATGCACAGAACACTGGATACTTACAAAAAGTAAGCGTATTTAACACAGAGCAACCTCATGTACTAGAAAGTGTCAGTGCTCCTAAGTTTTAGCTCAGTACCTGAGAAAGAACAGTTTCATCCTTTTTGAACTCCTTAAGATCAAATTTTACTCATATATATTTATATATATATATNTCATTTATACAGTTAGGATATGCAGCTACTCTTCAGTTAAACAGTAATTACATATTGGCTAATCTTATTTATCAGACTAATACCACTTAAAACACAGCTGAAGAAATCCCAACTTACATTCCTGTTTTCTACTTATTAGAATAGTGCTTACAAAAATGATGTGATGATTCATATACTTCCAAATAATAATAGCGTAATATCGACAGCACAATGAAAGTCATAAAATATAATTTTAGCAGTGGGACTTCAGCACAGAATATTATAAGAAAAAGCTGAGGAGAAAAAAAACCAACAAGCTCTGAGTTTTTTAAAAAAATCAAACTTTCAAAGCATGAAGGTATATTTACTATCTCAAAACACAACTAATTAATGAGAATACAAACAGCCCATATAAGATTACAAAATTCAGATATTTATTGTGGCCATATGCATCCCATAACTGACACCTATTTCAAGTGAAAATTAATCAGACTTTGAGGAGGTTCTGCCAGGAAAAGGCTTATATACAAAGCCCCTTCTATTTATCGAAGTGTCATGGCTATTATGTTAAAGAACGTTCATGAATACATTTACATGAAGGCCAAAGAACGCGATTTACACCAGAAGAAATAACATACTATTATCTTTATGCCAGCACATTAATCTAATTCTGCTTTCAGTATTTTATTCTTAGCTTAATTTGAAAGACTCAGCCTTAGAAAGCACACTTTTGATCAATAAGGCAAAGAATGTTGTACCCAGTCCCAGCTGGTTTAAAAACTAGACATGATAATGTTGCAGAGCAAAGGAAAATGAGAATTGTACGGTTAACCTGCTGATTTTAAAAAGAGAAAATAAGAGAGACTTAAAAAAGTTCATCAGAAGTGTTCATTCTGAAAGTTTGAATGGTACTAGAATCTTCATCTCAACATCAAGACTATCTGCTTCTCTATTCTGTTAAGTGATGCTCAAGAGAATGTACACTTGACATGTGCAACATTTGACTTCATTTCATTTGAAATGTCACTGTCTGCAATAAATAAATGTGTGTGATCACCTGGAATTCCATGCAACAGCAGCACTCATATCAATACAGTAGTTCACAAGCTGAGTATAAAAATTGAAGCTTTTGCTTAATTTCTGATTCCTGACTCAAACTTGATTCCACCACATATGATCCATATAAGCAGAATGACTACATGATGTATTCTTTGCCATAAATGATTTTCTTAGAACACACAAATATTACCAAAACATGCTATTGAAAGAGTTGCTAAAAGCAGAAACTGAACATCAGAGCTTTGATTCTAAAAGCAAGTCAGCTTTTTAAAGTAATTGAGAAAATGTGAGATATATAAAATTTAACTAAGGATCCTTTTTCAAGATCAGTTTTCAGCCACACTAGAACATCTCCAATTAGCATATTGATTGTCAGATGATTTAGCATTTAATTTCTTATGCTCTTTGTAAGACTTAATTCAGCAATAAAATTTCCCAGCCCAGATCCTTGCAAACGAGTGGAGTATCTGTGATTTCATCTGAACTCCGCAAGGGCTCACGGATCCTCTGACTGGGTGCTGCCGAGGAACCATTGCTTTCAGAATTAAGCATAGCTGGAATTATTCACTTTACCTTTCAGCCTCTTCAAGTACACTGGAACGTCACTCTTAATACTTTTGGAATCCTCCTCCGTTGGCTCCCATATCATTCTGGGAGGATTGTTCTGTGCAAGCCAATCTGCTACTTTGCTTTCTGCAGCCATCATCACTGTCTGAAGCCCTGGCAGGTCCTGACCACTGGAGGAAGGCTTTTTCGACTTGTGACGCTGTTCCGATGTGAATTTTGTCACATGATCTTTGATCTTTACTTTTCCTGGAGTGTTGTCATCAAATTCAATGGTAAAGGAAGCGTGCCCTGATGCTGCTGCATGGGAGCTTTGGGTGTCTTTTGTGGGAATTTCGTGAATAGTGCTCTCTGCTACCTGTGCAGCTTGCTGGCATTCTTTAGTAGGGATTTCAAAATAACTGGGCTCCCTACAGAAAGGGTAAAGTTCTTCATTTGGAGATGCAGATTGCTCCTCAGGTTGCTTGGCTTCTGTGCTGCATCCTATTAGGAAAAATAAAAAAAACAGATTTCAAATACTTGGGAACTTCAGGCTCTTCAAGAAGTTTCCGAACTCCTGTAAAGGCCACTTGAGTAACTTCTGGAATAAACAGTAAGATTGTGGCACCATAGATCTGGAAAAATAATTCCAGAATTACATATAAAAAGTATTAATGAAAAAGCAGTTTGAACTTCAGCTGTGAGAAGTACAGAGTGGCAAAAACCTCACTTAGAATTTGTCAAGGTGCATGCAAGATATTTTTAGAAAATGTAAAGGTCGGATGAGTTATTTGAACATGGAAAACAGGTAAATCACAATGGAGAAATTGCTGAGATGATTGTTATTGCAATTCCAATCTATCGGAAAAAACATCAAATCAAGATGCTCCCAAAACATGTGCTAATGATCTTCCATCTCCAGTAGTGGATAGAAAGCATAATTTTGTTTGGCCAAATTCTTCAGAAAAACAATTCACACATTAATGGAAGATAAACATTAATTCTGGCTTGAAAAGTTAAACACTGCTAAGCACTGAAAAGTGTTTTGGAATTCAAACACTTTAAGTTTCTACAAAAGATAAAACAAAAGAATCAAACTAAATCCTACTGTCATGTCCTCTTATTTTACTTGTTCCCATAGTTTGTAGATGAGCAGAAAAAAGAACAATAGCTGGAAGCATGCAGAATGTTAGCAAGCCATGCTCTCCTGGCTAAAAAAAGCAGAAACTTGAAAAAGCACAGGGTAGTAATGCCAAGTTGCACTGAACACCCTAAATGAAGGCTGAAGTTTCCTGTGGTTGCAGCAAAGCTATCAATGCACTTTTAAGAAAACAAACCTTTTGACTGCATTTCATGAACTACTAAGTCAGCCAAAATACCTGGTGCAGAGATGTGCTAAAAGCAACAGAAGCTTGAGACCTTGGCAGCAATGGCAACTTAGAGTCCAGCAAAAGAATTCTGAATAGTTTTAAGCATTTTATCATGGATCACATTAAGATGTTTAAGAAATCATTTCAGGTTGCCAAGTAAAGAAATAAGACTACAACTAATTGATTCTGGATACTGAAAAAAGCCACATTACATCAGCTCAGAAAGTTAATAATTATGTATGAAACTATTATGGAATAAGATGGGAATGGAAACATTTACAATGAAGTCAGGAATTTAAAGGGTAAAGGATGCAGGATGGAAAATTGCACCTATGCTGCTCCTTACAAACACATGCTTCTTGAGAGGATTTATGAAAAGGTTAAAAACTAAATTTTAAAAAAAGGAATGGTAGTGTGTTACAGAGAAAGAAACTATTTAAGGGAAAGAATAATAGCTGGAAAAGTGAAAAAAAAAAGGGTGTTATTGAATGAAAACAAGAACAGTACACATTCTTTATTATTGCCATGTTTGGATTCCCACTGGATACAAGAAGTCCAGTGCAGCTAACAAAACTGCTTTAATTTACTTTTTCTACTAGTAGCTGTTACAAACACAAAACATATTCAGAATTCAGACAGATTTTTCTATTCTACTGTTGGATTCTAAGAATCCCCTAGCTAATGCTTTTCACTGCACTATTAGCTACCTTATGTCTGTGGGGGAGTTTTCAGGTACTACAGCAGCACCTCACTACTCCCCTCCCTGGGAAACAGAATGCCTTTTTAATACGCTTCCTGAAAACACTTCTGCCAGCAGACACACAATACAGAATTAATCTATTGTACTGATGCAAAGGCTATTAAAAAACTTCTCTGTTTATATAGAAAAGATACAGAAATAAATAAAAACCACACTTTGCAGGTCCTAGACTTTAGGTAAACTACCATCACTCTCCATTTGTTTCATATAGCTGGAATGGATCAAATCTCGAGCTTGGATCCTTACAATATGAAACAAGGTCACTGAAAAGGAGAGTAATCCACCACAGAACCAATTCATAGACAACTCATCCCCCCCTTTGGTTCTACTCAGAACTTCAAGTCAACAATACAATGCAATTCCTGTAGCCAACAATTAAGCCAGATACAGTGTTTGATGCTCCTTCAAAAAAGATAAGTGGCTAATATTCTGTTTTGAGAAAGATTTCTACTTTTGGGCATGGCAGGAGCAATCTGCTGGCCACACGACACCATATTTTTCAGTAATTTTGAAAGAGCTGGTTTATTACCATCTTTTGAAAATACTTAGACTGTAGGCAAATTGCGCCAGATGTATGGCAATGAGAGGATCTCTCACACTGGTTTGTCAGCACTGATGAAGGACTTCATGAAAAATTTCTGTGTGAAACTTGTCTGCTCCAAATTTAACATTTCAAAACAACTGTTTCTACTATAATAATATGCACAGTATTTGATTCCAATATTTTTCATTAAACAGATGCTAGTATATAGTTTGAATCTAAATTAAGACAGAGTTTAATCAAAATAAGCAAGAAACTGAACTACAACTAAACTGTAAATTTTACTAAACTAGAAAATTTTTAAGAATTATACAAATAAAAATATTTGAAGTATAAGTTAATTTCTTTTACTTAAAAATCCTATTTTCAGTTGAAAGTACTTGCATTTTTAGAAGTGTTAAATGCACCAGAACTGATTAGAATAAGAAATAGAAAACAACGAGGAAACAAAAAATTAATACAGACCCTGATCTGAACCACCCGACAGTATTTTTCATGCAGCTTCTAAATGCAAGTCCTTACAGATTTCTAAATATTACAAAGAGTGATCTATAAAGCAGCCTTACCTTTGAAATCCTATTATAAAATGTCATCTGCCAAGATGAAGGAAATTATATATCAGACTAAATACAGACACTTTTAAGAGAAAACTTCAAGCAAATACTGAAGTGGTTGTCACTGCTCTATCATTTTTGAACAGAACAAGCATAGTATATGTATAGCAAAAAAGGCAATTGCAACTGAGTTTTGGGAAAATGTGAACTGCAATCTCTTCAGGGACTGAAGAGATTTCATAACTGGCAAGACTAAAAGGGAAGGGGCAGAAAAAGCAGCAGGATTATCAGTACAAAGGGAGCTCTCACTCTTCAAAGGTCCAGAGCTACAAAAGACAACTGAGCAACTGTTTCTACAAGGCAAGCAAGGAAGCAATAATTGGTAGCTGCTGCCCAGGTATAGTGATACCATTATTGAAACTAGTCTAGGAGAGGCTGGGAGGGAAATTATGGAATATTAGGGAAAACACAGGTTTAACCAAAGGAGGTTCAGAGAGATCCTTTACTAGAGTGCATGTCTTTTGAGGAATGACTGGGGAAGCCGGGTTTGTCTAGTCTCGAGAAGAGCAGGCTCAGGTGGGATCTCATCACTCTCTACAACTGTCTGGAAGGAGGCTGCAGTGAGGTGGGGGGCTGGTTTTTTCTGCAGTGCCTGCAGTGAGAGAACCAGAGGAAATGGCCTTAAGCTGAGACAGAGGAGGTTCAGATTAGACACTAGAAAAAATTCATTTCACTGTCAGAGTGGTCAGGCATTGAAATAGATTGCCCAGGGATATGGTAGAGTCACTATTCCTGGATGTGTGCAAGAGGCATCTGGATCTGGCAGTGGTTTAGGGGTTATAGTGCTGGGTGGATGGCTCAGTTGGACGATCTTCAAGGTATCGTCCAGTCTTGGTGGTTTCTAGTCTATTCTATTCAGAGATGACCATCAGAAATGCAATATACACTTTGTGATATTAGCAGAATCGATTACACTTTCTAGGACTTTCTGGAATTTTTAAAGTCTTATTTCTTCAAGCTCCACACACAAGTAGTCAGAATAACTAACTGCTAACTTGGACAAGAAAAATCATAAGTGTCTGTGCTACTCAGATGTGCAAAAAACTGCCTCTGGGTATTAATATATTATCATCAGCAATGATAGGAAATTTCAAAATATTTTGCACAATCTTCAAATTTTTAGTAATGCTCTGTTCTTTCTGCCTTAAAAATACTTTTAAGAATGAAAATGATCTGGAATTCAAAAAGCACTTCCTGTAAAAAATGTCTGTAAACCTGAAGCAATATATTTATTTGAAGCTGGTATAAGAAACAGCCAAAATATCATATTTACACAATATTCCAAAATACTTTTAATGTTAGCATTATATTTGGCACTGCGCAATGGTAAGTGTAATAAAAGAAGCTGAATTTAGTGCTTTCAAATGCTTAATATAATTTTTTTCCCTTCCTCTTTCTTTTTGTATTCCTACTTTTTATTTCCCACTTATATTTTAGGTTTTTTGTTTTGCAGCTGAAGTAAACTTTTCATTTTTTATTTAAAGACAAGATTTCAATAAATACATATAATGATTCATCTAGTATTGAATACAAAGATCTTTGTCTTTTAATGTTTTCATAACCAATCTTGCAAAAAAATATCATAATTGCTCTCCCAAAATAAAAATATAAAACAGCATTGCATATAAATCCCCCTCTCTCATAATAAATTGTTTAACTACCTGCTTTAAAGGAGTTTAAGTGGAAAAAGGGCAAAACTAATCTTACTTCAATATATTGATATGATGGGTCTGTAGAGTTCTGTAAGCTCCCCATTACATACTGTGCACATTTGCTGCCAGACCTTTGCAAAGCAAGCCTTATATGCAGCACTTGCGCATACTTCATGACAAAACTCATCAAAACTCTAGAAAAAACTTCTAGGAACTTAACTGCTAATATTTCTGATTAAGCATCACATGTGACAATGTGTGTAATCTCCTGCACACACTGATTACACACTGGTATTTCTCAAAGAATTGTCAGCCTGTTTTACCTGAAAACAACACTGTTTCTTAAATGCAAGGAATGTTTCATCTGACATTCTTACGCAATGCTGGAATTAAAATTCATGCCACTTGAAGAGAATTAATTCAGATTCCTAAAGTCTTCTTAAAAACTTATTTTTGTCTTTTTCTTGATTTCTGCTAAAGGCATTAATGACATAAAATTCTACAACTACTGCTAAGATCAGCAGAGAAAGCAGCTTTTGCTTTTCCAGGAAGTGGGAGTGTAACATATGGCAATAATAATAATTATACACCCAATAAACCTGCCAATAACATGGACATTTAACAGCTGCAGGATAAGTCACGCCAGAGGTCTACACAAAACTGTTCATTTTAATACAGACTAGTAGATCTATGGATTGTTGAATTAGAGCATTACATATGTCTGAAAAATGTAGAAAGGATTTTTCTTTTCAGAGTTTTCCAGGCTATTCTGCTTTGTTTGTATATAATTTCCGTAAGTGAGTTTCTGTTGTGGTAGAAATTACCAGTAACATTGAAATAATCTTATTAACTTGGGACTGTAAAGTTTAATTGTCTACAGTTGGCTTAACAGAAATAAATCTCCCACTTCAATCTTCTCATTAAACCTTGCCCCATCTCTTAGAATTCAAATCTTCTTTTTTTTTCAGTAAATAATCACGTAATAAATCATTAAAGCATGACATGGATTTTTAATAGGATTACTTTGTTAAAATGTTATCTGACTTCATCGATTTGAGGTAAAGAATTCACCTGTAATGTACTTACTTTTAGGCAGTTTATATTAAAAAGCATGTCCCAGATAAGTGTTGTAAGCACTTAATACAATTTAACCCACAAAAGAATAATTAGCTGCGTCAATCTTGAACATTTTTAATTGAAGTTTGCTTGTATTTTAAAAATATCCAAGCATGACAGTCTTCCGGAGCTTCCAATTTTCTTTCATACAAGGGTGTCTTTATATTGATTTTCTATTATTATATCAATCTATATTATAAAATCCAAGTGCTTGAAGAAAATACATAATAACTTGTTGAAAAGAAGTCCATCTTTTCATAGAATGCAATAGTAGGCCAAAGCAGTCCAAAAATCTTATGATTTTGTAATTGCATGAAACCATTCAGAATGTCTTTTACACACTTCTACAGACACACAGTGTTCTGAGACTGGGGAAGTGTCCATAGAAGCAAATGTCAACTCTTACGTGGTTTGTTTTCTCAAATTCTCTGCCAACACTACTAAAAAATATCTACAACAGTCAAAAACCAGACTAGTAGAACACACAATTAACGTGTACTCAGAGAATAAGTGATCACGATAAATAAATCATTTGTCTATGCACGGGATTTTAATTCTACATCCTCACAAATTAAACAGTTTTGCAAAAATGTCAGGCTATGGATTTTTCTCAGCAGTGTCTTCCTTTCACATAAGCTTTTATTTAGTATGTGCTTTTTCCAACTGAATTCCATTCCTGCAGATTTATGAGTCTTTCAGTTTGATGAAACAAAAGCTATTCTTACACTCTTATTAGATCAATACTATTCATCGGAGATACATTCATGGCTAAACAAAAGCAAGAAAATAAATAAAAGGGATTTGTAATATTAAAAAAATAAAAAGGAAGAAATTATGTATTTGCCAAGAAGGCTTTGGGCCCAAATTTAGTTTTTTAATAGCATATATATGGAAAACACACAAACAAATTTAAATACTTCAGAAAACATTCATCCATTTTCTCTATTCATCATTTACCTTACGCTGATTTCACTAAGCAAATCATGTCAAAAATATCCCCATTACTGAAGTTCAGTCTGGAACAAATTTATTTTTGTCTACTACTGAAACACATGGCATATCCATGGTTAGTTTGAGTGAAAGTTGGAATATTATTTTTCTTGGAACTCTGGAACTAAGAAGCACTGATCACTTGCTGAAAAATCTCTTGATAAAATAAATACAAAAGCATGTAAACCGTTTGATGCAATTTGATTCTTCTGAAAAAGTAATTTAAAATTATAAAAAATAAGAACAGGCACACTACTAAATACAAGCTGGCATCTTGTGTCACACCTTGGTAATGGCATGGCATTGCATCAAAAACACAGACATCAGCATATTACTCTTCAATAATCCTATATTTAATGAGGGAAAACTAATTGAAATGTTTCATCTGGTTTCTTTATACTATTTCAAATCTTAATGGACTTTACTGTCTGAATGATGACACCTTTATAGTAATATGAAAAAGGTCATTAAAAAGGCTATGGCAAAAAGTTAATTCCAAAAACCTAGCTTTCAATACATCAAAATGTTCATTTAGTTTGATTTACATGTTTTTAGACTTCACTCCAGCTCCTGCAAAGTATGATTCATGTCAACCAAGGCAAGTATTATGACAGGAAAAGAGAAATTCTCACCTCAATTAAAATACTTTAAGAAACTGCAAACTTAAAACTGTTGGACCTTAAATGTGTGTCTAAAGAGCTAAACACACGTTTGAATTTTGTCCTAACTTGAGTAAGTTTTAAGTTACTGTCTTCATTAGAATAGCGGTCACTTTATTTATATGCCTGACGATAGATATAAAAGCCTAATTATAGGCACTGAGATTGAAGTTTTGGCCATACATACTGTGTCTAGACAAGCTGACTAATAAAAAGGTCTGTATTATGGGGGAATAAACATAACCAGTTTAACTTTAGACTGCACAAATCATTACTTCAAGAACTATGACATTCAATTCCCATTAATACAACTTTACTGAATTACAGAAGAGAATGTTGGCACAGATAACCTTAGACAGTTAAAATCAGACACAAATAATACCCCACCATTTACTTTCAGAAATTATTTCAATAAAATATTCCTATGCATAAAAAATGACATATATGGATTAAACTGAAAAAGAAAGCACTGGTTCAGGTAATGTCATTTTCTATACTTATGGATAGAAATTGTATTATATACTAGAAAACTGACACAATGTATGGGAAATTGATCTCTAGCAATGCATAGTTTCTCACAAAATACGTAATTTTCAGCTATCTTAAGTTTTAATAGGCTTTAATCTATGCAAACTGTGAAACTTCCAAACATTAAATATCTGTATAGTTTCCTAGTTAGGAATTTATGCAGTTCAGTAAAGAGAAAAAAAACAACACAAAAAAGTAAGACAACACTTACCTGAAGCCCCTGTCTCAGGCATTTTTTCTTCGTGCTTGCTATCTGGCTTACAACCACCTTTTTCATCAGCTTCATCTTCACCCCACCAGGCTGGCTGTCCATACAAAGGTGTCCCACGAGGCATGGCAGAAATATCTATAAAATCAGCCCAAAGCAGAGGAAAGGACTTTTCTGTTTAGCTGTGATATTTAGGTTAAAATCACACAAGGAGAAAGTAATTTGCTCGGATCATCTCTCCTGGAAGCTGAAGTGAAATGGTTGTATGCATTTGCCTAAATACAAAACAAACTTGGAGGCTGGACAACTGATCTGGGTTCTAAATATAAAAGCTTACTAATGACCTGAACAAAACTTTTGGCACAAATGTTTATGCAAAGGCAGCTGGCATCTCTTATTGCTATCCTGATTTATCAACAAATATTATTTCTTCTTTCAGTTTGAAGTCTTCAAGATAGCAGTACATTCCTAAAAGCTGTTTGCTACTATTTCTGTGAGGAGATTCTCATTCTTACCCACACTGACCTTTCAATGAAATCTGAACTCACTGCATGAAAAACTGATCAAATTTTGCAATGTTGCCAAGGTTCCAAATTGCTGATGGCTACTACAGAGTGCTGAAAGTTACCTTGTGTGTAAAACATTACTGAGCGCAATCAATTTTACAGGTAGGGTTTTTTTAAAGGTAATAGTCAACTTATAGTACAATTAAAAGTGTTATACACTTTAGAAGTTTGCTCAACATGTGGATATTACTGTAAAAAAGGTAGAAATTAACTGCCAAAAAGTATTATTTACACCTCAAGTATGGTTAAAAGTTCACATATGTGAAATTTTTACTGTCTACAGAATTGCACAAGCACCCCGCTGAAACAAATTAACATCCTTTCCAAGTTTTTGTGCTTCTGCAACAAAAAAATGAGACTTACCCATTGATTTTTCTTCAGATTTCAGTGCTTCTGTAGTTTTGTGGTGCACTTCAGCTGTGGAGTCTGTTACCTTGGACTCTGAACTTTTGGAGGTGCTTTGTTTCGTTCCTTCTGCCTCTGAAGATTTTTGGGATAACTGGAGTTGGCTTGTGAATTTTTCATGCTACATGACATTAAATAGAGAAAAAAACACAAACCCTCAAAGAGTGGGAAAAAAAATCCCTATGTTTATTATAACTATACAATGACAAAAAAAATCCAGGAACTGCACATTGTTACCTTAAGTGCTTCTTCGGGGACTCTCATCTCTCCCCTCACCACAGTAAAAAGATTAGTATGTAGGAAATGATAAGGAAAATACTGAAAAAATCCTGAATTCACAGGAAAATTTTACAGAAAAAGCAGCAACTGTGCAGCCTGTAATGCCACTAGAATGGTGACAGCTTTCAAATATGTCACTGTTAGGATACCATGAACTATCATACTCATCAAAGCAAATGAATTAATTTACTATTTGCAAACAGAATGAGTGGATACCTTAGTGTTGTAATAGTACAAGCCATTTTTTGTCCATTCAGTAGTGTGCTGAATAATTAATTTTAATCTTATCTCCTGGTATACAATGGCATATGATAGAAATATTTGTGTATTTGCCTCAAAGAAAAGTAGTACTTTTCAGCAACACAGAAGATACACATTACATTCTAAATTGTAATTGACTGTTGAGGTTTCTTGCAGAAAGAGACAATCAAATGTACTTTATCAATAGTTCAGACCAAGGTAGAATATCCTAAACCCTGAGATTTTCTCTAACATAGAAATTTTTGTAGTAATGAGAACCCTTCACCTAACACAACCATACTTCTAACAAGACAAGTGTGCCCCAACACTGTGCATTTTTATGGCAAGGATATCATATCCAAATCTCAATTTATCTTCTAACTTCAGAGTGATGTACGTCTGTTCTGGAATCCTCACATCATTCACAAATGTCTGCAGAAACAAATGAGGACAGAAAGAAATACCATCAAGTTCCAACACAATAAAATTAAACCATTTAGAGAATTTTATAAAAGTTTTCAGCACCACACATATTTTCTTCTGGTGTTTCACAAGGAAAGTATAAGCTCAAATTGCCAGATGCTTAACAAACTATGTCAAAAGAAAGCTTAAATACTAGTTGCTAACCAAGTTGCACACTGGACTTGAAAAATTCCTTGCACATTTAATCTTGTTAGCAATATTCATGGAAGTTATTCATGATCAATGTTCCCTTGATTTAGCACCTCCGCTTACTATTTTTCTTGTATTTTGCTTTTTCAGTCCCAATTAGCTGCAAGAATTCATTTATCATCATATTTGTACTGCATTTAGCATTGGATATGAGAGTTCTGAGGCAGCTTATTTCTAATCATTGTCAAAGGACTTAAAGAAAATATGGATCAAGTTAGTGCATCTCAGTAATACCAAAAATCAGTGGTAAGAATTCAGTATATTGCAACTCTATACAGGATGATCGTACTTCTAATTTAAAAATTCTACAACATGCACATATTTCTAAAGAAAGAAACAGTTGAAATATGCCATTTTATAAGCACTCAGAAGTTGGAAAAACTTGAATAATTAAGTCAAGAATCTGAATCTTTGAATGGTTGTGTTGCTTATATGAGTCTAATATTAAATGATCTGTGGTTAGAGAGAAACAATCTCCTTCCCCAAAATAGTAAGAGGATCTTCCACTTAATTTTCTTTTTCCAAAGGAAAAGAATGTTTATTTCATTATTTAAAAAACTTTCTACCTACTTCATAGAAAATATCTTCCACGGGAAATAAGAGTAAAAGGTACAACTGTTTACTGGTTTGTAAGCATGAAACTTCCAGTAATGTTTCAGGCATATTTATTTCACTTTAACATTTTGAGAGTCCAGGGCAAAAACCCATGAGACGACTGTCCTGAAGGCACTCTGAATTCCAGTGAACCAACAAAATTTAGGCGACCTTGCAGACACATACATACATATGAATGTATGCATTTTTCCTCCCAGGTCAGAGTCTGAAATTCATGTGCATGCACAGCACCCCCAGTGCAGAGCACTCCAAAGGCTATGTGTGCAGTCTACTGACAGCCTCATGTTCATGACTGAACTGATGGCAAACAACAACCAAGTCTTGATTACTTTGCCACTGGAGCTTTAAAATCTCATCACATGCTTTGGGATGCAAGACAGAGCTAGCTTTAAAAAGCTAGTTACTGTGTAAATAAGGAATCCTTTACCCCTTTAAATCATTGCATTCATGTGATTTCTAAAGTTTATTCTTCAAATAGTGAGAGTCAACTGTCTTTAAGCCTTAATAAAGTTTGCCAAACTTTTCACAATCCAGTCCTGAAGCATCAATGTGAAAGGACTTTGCTATCCTGTAAATATTCCTGAGAAGAATGTTTTTCAATAGGGCCATGGATGTTTAATACTTCTTCTGGTATGTTTTTGAGTTCACAAGTCAAAGGAGAAAGTACAGCTGAATTCTACTGATACTAGGGAAAAAATAATTACATACTAGCAACTGCACACATTTTCTTCAGAAAAGAGGAATTCCTTCATCTTTTTTCACATGGAAAAAAAAAAGAAAAACAGGACTGTCCAGAATGAGTCACAATGGACTATCAGAAACATAATTTTACTTCATGTAACACTGATTAAAATTTACTTTGGCTTTATTTTCAAATCCAGATGTCCAGGATAAAGACTTCTAGATTTAGAAGTCCAGGAAAAAGACTCCTGTAACCTTTTCACTGAACTTAGTGTGAATCAACCATACATGTAAGAATATTCAGGCATTAGGGCATTGGGTGCAATTACAGTTCAGCTTGTGAAATTATAACACTCATAACACTCAAAAGTATTGGTATTAGCCATCTCCCCTTAAACGCTGAACTATCTTGAGTGGTTAAAGTGCATTACACCAGGATAGAGTAGTCCTCTATACTAAGGAAAGTATGTATCTGTTCCCAAAAGCGATGGAGCCAACTGGAGAGATGCAAAATCAATCTTTTGATGAAGTATGCGAAACAAGAAAGGGTAGAAGCTGCTGAAGCACTAGAAGAGGCATTTGACGGCTTGGGAGGGGGTGTTCTCAGTGAAAACAGCAGCTAGACTAGAAGAATTATTACCTAGTTCACCATATGGTGCTGAGGCCTTGTTCTGCCAAAAATTAAGTATGGTGTTACAAAAATAACGTGTTTTCTCCTTTAACCTGAAACCAGGTAGGCAGAGGTATGAAAGAAAAGCACAGTGGGAAAATGATAGTAAGGAAAATACTGTGAAGACAAAGAGCAAGGACTGAACTCCTGAGACTTAATATTCCTTGTCCCAAACCAGTGGGAAGAAGAGTTCTTTTGATGTCTCTGAGTAAACAGCTCTAAAGCAACTGAAGCTTCACCTCAAACTTGAGAATGAATTAGATCAAGTGAAGCAAATCACTGAAAGGTCTTTATCAGAAGCAAAAAAAAGGAGCTGAATTAAGGCCTTTTAACATACATTTCTATTAAATTCCAGTTTTGCGACAAGACAATGAAAATCTGAAGGTATGCCTACTGACTACAGGAGCTACAGAAGTAGGGAATAAAACCAAATGGCTCAGCAAAAAAATTGTATGTGCTGAACTTATTTTTCATCACTGTCTTGAAAGAGCACACTGACTTTGAAAATACAGAGGTATATTAAATATTTAAGGACCAAAGTCCTTGTAAGTCTACAACTGTTCAAAGGATATAGCCCTTCAGTGGTTTCACATGGAGTTGAGACTGATTCTCAGGAAGGGTGGGTTAGTTACCTTAAAATACAGAAAAACTAATAGAGACAGTGACAGAGTTTATTTTGAAATATACTTCAACATCAAAAGGCAGTAATTTGAGAGTTCTTCTTCATCTTCTATTTATTTAAGCATTTGACAAAACTATTCACTATCAATAGCTTTCTAAGTATTATTCAAATAAGCAGTCACAGATGAACTCATGATTTTATTCTGTACATATTCATGACAGAGCCAAACATTTAAAGTTATAAAATAACTATAACCATAACTAGTGTAAATACACAATTCTTAAAGAAGTATCTAAAGGGCTACAAAATTATGACACTTACTATGTTTTCAATAATTTGCTATATATCAAAAATTTTTATAAAAAGCTATGCTTAGCTAGACTACTGAATAAGCAATTCCTAGAAAAGCCTTAAAACATCAAATGTCATATGAAACTTTACTTTTCTCATAACTTTGGATTTTTCCTGTATTAAGTTTCAAATTACTTGACACAAATTATTCATAGAGATTTTAATAAAAATGATTCTGAAAACCTGAATGCAAATATAGAATTAGTTAAATAGATTTTCATACAACATGGCTATTGCAAAATTAATTTTTTTCCACATATGAAGTACAGTTTAACATACTTTTCTCTATTATAACAGGAGAAAAAGGAATAGCATATGAAGATCCATATCGTAACTGTATATTTTAGAAATTGAAATACATTGGGTTTTTTTTACAGTATATTCAAGATTCTGATTTTTTTAATTCTGAAATACAGAGGTATAACATACTCCTTTTCATTGTTCTGAGCTTTTCCTACTGCCAAGGCCCTCTTATTACTGGAATTAACTGCAGCCCTTTAAAAAATGTGTACTGAAAAACCCTTGCAAAGACTACACTTTCATTTTGAATGTTCCCCCCTTTCCAGTCTTGCATTAAAAAGGTATTAATGTACAATTCATAATTGCTCAAAGAAATCCCAAAACAAAGATACAGAGTACTATGAGGAACTATCTATTTCTGATGTTAACTTACCCCATTCAAGCTGCCCAAATCCTTCACCAAGTGTTCATCTGTAGAGGCATCATAGTTGAGTACAGCATGCTGCTTGTCCACACTCCGTGACTAAAACATATAAAAGAAAATAAAAGAAGGTATTTGAAAACCAGATGAAGTCGTTATGGCTATTTCTTAGAGCAGTGTGATTGTTTTCTTTCTACATAGCACATTTATTCAAATTATATAAAAAAAGTTAGTCCCACATATGAAAAAGACAATCTCTAACCCAACTCTGGATACCCATAGCAGAATCCTAAAATTAACTCAGAATAATTATTTTCTTAATGTTTCCCTAAATATGATGATGTCAGGTCCAGATATATCTTATCCAGAGTTGTTGTTTTTTTTCAGTCCACTCTAGCATCACAGATGTTTAATCTAAGATCATCAACCTCACTTTATTTCTCACTCTCTCTCTCTCCCCTTAATTACATCCATCTTTCAAATCATGACTTTGATTCCGGGGTGTTGCTGTTCTCTCTCAAACACACCATTTCCTGTCACACATCTGGGATAATTACCATAGTATACAAGCCTTCAAATTGTTTCTCCTTGATCTCAATTTCCTGAACCAATTAGCTATAACCTCTTCACTAAATGTCTCAGCAGTTCCTGAATTACTATTCCCGTCAGTTCTGACTTTCTCAGTCCTTCCTTAAGCACTTCAGTATCCAATTATTTATTTGATGAATTCTTTATTTCACATCCAAACATCACCACAGAGATGAGGAACAATCCTCGCTGCTATTTCATCCAAGAACAGCAGCTCCCTAACAGCCAAGCTCCTCTTTGAGCACTCACTTGTGGCTAAGTGTTTGCAGCCTGAGGTGCTGATGGCAAGCAAGGGAGGTGGGGCTGGATGTATGTCTCCTTCACACACGCATATGGTCAGCACCTGGACACCTACAAGAGTTGCCAAGTGAATGGAGACCACAGCTCATCTTCCCCGTCTGCTCACACTCAATCCCATGTTTGCCAGTAATTCTGCTAGTGCACTGTCACAACATGACTGCATAGCAGCAAATTCCTTCCACCAGCACTCTTCCTAATTTCAGGTTTGCATCTTCTATCCTTGCTACTCAACTCATTTTTCAGGACTGTATTGCACAGAGAATGGTACATTTCTGTCTGAGACTTCTGGGACTTCTGTGTACCAGCATTTGTGTGGTCTGTCAGTTCTAGGAGTCTTGCCTTACCAGTGCACTCACCAGTTCAAGGTACCAGGAGACACAACTTCTACTCCTAAGAAAATGTTTTCTCTTCTTGTAATCCCACAGTTACCACCTCATTCCTTCTCCATTTCTTGCGACTTGCTACTATTCTTTTCCTTACTTTCAATTTATTTTCTCGTTCTTCCTTTCCATGTAATCTTTTCACTGCCTTGCTTTCTCCTCAAAGAAGTAAAACCAGTGTTCTTCTGCTTATACTTACTATTTTATTTTTAGACTTTTTATTTTGCTCTGTATTTTTGAGGAGTATAATGGCAGGGCACGATATAAAAGAGGAGTGGAGAGTAAGAAAGAGACAGACAAATGAACAAGTTCCCTGCCAATATAAGCTGCACTAATAGACTACATCAGTTAAGTGCTTTTAATGGCAGATGAAGACACAGCAATACGGTTCATTTACCGCTAATTTAGTAACCTTTCAAGTGAAAACAATCTCAATACAATGAAATTCATTGATGTGCATGTTTTGCTGAGCCTACAATATCAAGCAGAGATTACATTTTTCCACACTCAAGTGGAACCAATGCACCAATAATTACCCTATTTTTACCTAAGCTATTGAAAAAAATTCTGAACTTCTTTCAACACTTTTATTCAAATACATACGTATGTGCTATGTCTTATTACAAATAAGGTAAAACAGAAAGGACACAAAAAGATAATCAAAGCTTTGTGATACTGTGTCACATCATCTGGGCTGCTAAGAATGATTACTCAGGACTGTGGCTTTTACAGAAGCAGTTGAAATTCTGCAGAACACCACAGCTCTCCTCAGGTTCAGATTACTTGCATATAATTGGACACTTTCTATTCATTTCAGCTGATCTTTACAGGTGCAAAGACTGTGTGTAAATCCTTTAAAGGCCTTTTTTCCTTTGGCTTTGTTATTGCAGCCCTCCATTCAAATTTAAGGGCTTTTAAAATTCCTTCTTGTAAGTCTGCAGTGCCCTGGCTGGCAGCTAAATGCCCCCTCCACTCCCCCAGCGGGATGTGGGATAAGAACAGGAAGAGCAAAAGGAAAGAACTCATGGGTCAAGTTTCAGCAGCAAAGGAAAGAGGAAGAAGGAAGAAGAAGTAAAACAAACTAAGTGATGAGAAGGCAATCACTGACCACCTCCCCCAAGCAGTCCGGTGCCCAGACAGTCTTTGAGTAGCAGGTATCTTCCCCAAAGCCCCTCCCTCAGTTTTCATTGCCAAGCACAACACAGAGCACATTATATGTCACAGAGTCAGTTTGGGTCAGCTGTCCTGCTTGTGCTCCCTCTCCACTTCTTGTGCACCCCCCTAGTCAAGTGAGTGTAGGAGGAGCAGAGGGAGAGAGAATGCCTTGAAACTGCACACACACTGTTTAGCAACAGCTGAAATAGTGGTGTGTTATCAAGTGTTTTGGTCACAAATCCAAAACACAGGAACATAATGGCTTCGATTAAAAATACCCCACTAATCAGCCAGATCCAGTGCAAAGATTTGTAGATGACTGCAGA
Source organism: Drymodes brunneopygia (assembly GCA_013400955.1). Taxonomy (NCBI): domain Eukaryota; kingdom Metazoa; phylum Chordata; class Aves; order Passeriformes; family Petroicidae; genus Drymodes; species Drymodes brunneopygia. The sequence goes on from VZTZ01050758.1 coordinate 1,964,043, forward strand.
AATAAGAATCACAGAATAACTGAGTGAGAGTCATATGAATATAAAGAGGAAAACTCCATCCTCAGAAAAAAAATGTGTAACTGGTGTTATGTTAGATAGGTACTCTTCAATTCAATCCAGACTACTCAGGAAATATTCAGAATACAGAAAATAAATGCATTCTTCTTTGCAAATAATTCTGATATTGTGAATAATGTAGATTTTTTTTTCTTGGAGATGATGTCTCCATCAACATTCAAAAAGATTTCTAACCATAAAGGTGAAAGAAGGGGAAAATGCAGTATTTATCCACTAGCAGGCTGATACAGTGGAGCAGCAGCAGCTAAGCAGGAAGACGTCACATTATGTTTGAACACATTTACAAAAAAAGGCAAATCTGTATTCCCAGATGTGAACAAAACCTCTGAGAACAACAGTGTTAGGTAGAGATCTCAGGTCCATCAAGCATGAAACAGAGTTGAAATTCTTTTCATTAAGGCTTTTATAACATGTTTTCTGTCAAGAAATTATGAATAAAAGCATTAAATTCTGCTTTATCATGCACAGTCCACATGCTTTGCAGTAAGAGAACAACCAAGTTGTCGAGAGTGGAAAGGAAGGTCCTGCACAAAGAGCTACACATGCAGAACAAGAACACATTATTAGCTTCTCTTTTGGTGGGTTCCTCCTGCTGCAGCACTATGTGGTGTTACAGTCATGCTGGCATGTAGATCTAACATGGCAGCAGGCTACAAAGAATATTCTTGAAAATCACCAGGCCCCTTGATTTTTTGCTAACTCAAGCAAATACATAATGAATCATGTTTGTAAATAAATCTATTCACAGTATTCATCAAAAACACAGCTACCTTTGAAGGTGAACACAAAAGAATAAATGCTTCACTCTAAGGATTGATTAACCATGGATGGCATAGCAGAGAAGAAAGAAGACACTCCCTTATTCACAGACAACAGCCATCTAAAACATGTTACTAGTAAAATAAAAGCATTTCTGGATTACAACCTACTGGGCAGGAACCAGTGGGGTGGTGCTTTTTGGTTGCTTTTGTTTTGTTGTTGCTTTGGATGTTGGTAGGTTTATCTGTGTGTTTCTTGTTCATTTGGGGTTTTTTTAATACTTCCCACATAAATTACCAAGACATCATCCTGTCATTAAAGAGAAATTAAGAGTATTTTCAACTGCTTTCCAACATGACCAATAAAACATATGAATGCCTTCTGAGGCTGAGATACTACATTCTGAGTAACCCATGTAGGATTACACCTCTAGGCACTTCATTTGCAAGTAAGCTTCTAATTTGGACGATAATGGCTGCACACACAACCTCTGGGAACAAAATATCCAAAAGAAAATATTTTATTGAATGGCAGGAAGGGTTGAGAATATTAGTTTTGAAGTTCAAACTTAAGAGCTCTACGGTAAACAAAGACAAATATTTAAGAAGAAACTCCCAAAATACTACCATTGTTCATTCAAAAATATGTATTTTAGAAAAAGGCAGCTCAGAGAACTACAGCTTTGACAGGGCAAAGTGCGTGCAATATGGCTACATAACAACACAGCTACACACATCTAAGAGCTCCACAGAGCGATCCTCAAAGTTGAGGAAGTTACTGAAGGATCAAGCTATTCTGACTTCCGTATTTTCGATTCTACTGAAACTGAGTCATTCAACTTCCTTAGAGATAGAGAAATGCTCTTCTCTACTTATTTCATTTTCCTTTGTACAAAACAATCAGGGCATGGGGACAGAAACCATCAAATCATGTGACTAAATTAGATTACAAGCTGCTGAAAAAAGAAGGCTCGTTTCAAAAGCATCCAGATCTCTTAACATTATCACATTTTATGGAACACAGTCTACTTACTCCACTGGTTATATTGCAAACTTTATTTTATCTCTATTCTTGCATTCTGCATGTGACTTACACAAATAAAATACGATTCTCTGTATTTAAGCAGTAACTGCATGATTGATGGCAATACATTTAAACAATTTTTTTTCCTATGGACACAGAAGATTCTTCAAAACAACAGGTTCTCCAACATCTGGGGAATTTATGTCTCAAAAGGAATGCATGAAGCCCATGCACTAAGTTCACGATTTGAGCAGTTGCACATGGAAGGGTGAAGCAATTACCTGTAACATCAGCTCACAGTCATCTCTTCCTACAAAAATCATTTCTCGTGGCAGCCTATGTCGGGTGCCTCCACTGCTCACCAAAAACCAGGATGTTAAGCTCATTTTCTGCTTAGCTGCTAAATCCTTGGCAAAGCTACGTCATCCTGCAGTGAGAAAGAAAGAGAGACAGAGAAATTCATTTTAGTTATTTTTAGCTACAGTTTCTGCTCAGCAAACACTGTGAGCAGAATATAAAAAGGCTCTGAAAATACAGCATTCTCAATAGCATGTACTGAATCCAGCAATCACAGGAAGTGACAGGCTTCAGATTTACATACTCTCAGGCTCTGCTTCATGCAACTAGGCAGATTTAATTGGTAACCTCCTGCAAAAAGAACAAGCAGCTAGCTAATGCCAAAGTTGTATGTCAAGTTGTCAGAAAGCTTTTAGCATTTGACCACTTATTATCAAGATAATTGCTACAATAATGCTTCCCTATCACAACCAATAAACAATGTGGCACACATTCACAAAATACAGCAAGTAACTTGCATGTGTGTCATTACATTTTCCTGTGAAAAAGAACTACCTCACCTGATTTTAGGCTCAAGTCCTCTGTACAGCACCAAATCAAAGGAGTTTTAAAATAATGGAACTTCTGCTTCTTATTTAACCTCAGATTTTCACAATAAAACGTATATTTTGGAAATTTAACACTGTGCATTTAGTACTGCAAACAAAGCCATACTAAATGAAACAAAATGAACAAATCAGAAGTTATCTGTAAGTATTAAACCCGAAAGAAGGATTCCTATAAAACTTTACCTTTATTTATCAGTAAAAGGTCCAACAGAAAACAGAAAAACAGAAAAAAAACCCCACAGCTATTTAAAATGTCAGAAAACTGGATAAAATCCTTTACGGAAAACTTCTTCACGTAATATGATGTACTTGAAATTGGACAAAAATATGACTAAAATTCTGTTCAGAGTAATTCAGTGGCTAACAGTTGACCTTTAGGAGTATTCCAAATCTCTCTTAAAGAAAATGCAAGCCAAAGCAATTATTTCATTCATTCATAATCACACTGTTTCATTAAAAGAGAAGCTAAAGAAAATCAAAAGCAACCAGCCAGCTTTTCTCTCAGTACCAAATAGCTGGCATTTCTCTTCTCTTCTATTTATATGTCAATTAGTGAATTTCTGCAAGGTTAGCAAATACTGTGAGTAGACATAAGCCTGTAGTGGACTGGAGCATACTCTTGAATAATACCAAGAATTCAGTGAGGTCCTCAAAACAAAGGCTAACATGGAAACACTGAATAAAATGACAAGGCCATCAGACAAACTACAATCAAGTGACACCACAAAGTACTAAAACATGTAAAAATAACTAAGTTTAAGTCAAAACTGCATGTGACGTAACAAAGCAGATTTTTACAAAACAGTTAGTCAAAAGCATCCCATGTCAGGTGGTAAAATGTACCAGCAGAGCTGTCAATCCAGTTTAAAAAAAATAATGCAATTCACAAGGAAGAATTTAGAATGACTTAATGTGCTAAAGAGTTACTGAATAAAAAGTAAATATGTACTGCAACATTATTCTCTTCTATAGTAATACTTCTTCTATAGTAATACTTACAATAGAATTATCTTTCCACGGCTGTATCACAACACATTCAAGTGAAACGTATGTCCACTTAATGTTCTCTGATTCAACAGAAGTAATACAGCATCTCTAACATATTTTATTCCTAGAAACTAAAAAAGATTAAAAATTACATCTACAACAAGAATTTGCTGAAATAAAATTTAAAGTTATATAGTTACTAAATATGTGTTATTAATTAAAATGGATTATTCAGCACCTTTGAAGGATATTAATATTTGTATTTTGAATTTAATCTAGTTTGAAATGACAAGGTAAACTGGATCAATCAAATTACATTTTTCAGTTCCCATTAAGAAAGGAAAAGGAAGTATCACAAATGGCCAGCCTACATTCCAGCTTTTAACAAGTAAATTAACTGGATGTTTGACAGGAAGCATACTGTTCAATATCAAAGCTCCTCATTCTGTTTAGATGTTACCTTTTAAAATCTCCCATCTGTTTATCATAATTACCTTTGCACCATTTGGCCTTCCTACTCTAACTGGACATTCATACGAAAATCTCCAAGATGATATAAAAAAATCAGAAAATTGGAAACATTTCTTAGTAAAAACCATGTTGCAGTTTACACAGGTAGACTGACTATAAAAGAGGAAAACTATTTTTATTTTTAAAACAAACAAGTAGGTCAGCATCTAGAGATAGGGAAAAAAAACAACACCCCAAACTTTCTAAAAATGATAAAGCCTGACAACAAGCAGATTAAATTAAGCTATCTGAAATAACTTTAAAGAATGTATTATACAGAGCAATCATTGCCACACAGCTTGGCAGCACATTTGTAGTTAAAAGTCCATCACCAGTTCTATGGAACTTAATAATGTTGTTCTTTTGAAACAGTTGCTGTCTGAACTGCAAGAAACCATCAACCTAGATACATATTTTATTTTAAAGTATTCTTTAGAATAAACCAATGCCTTTGATCAGAGTTATGCTGGAATTGGCATAGCAAAACTGGCTGAAAATAGGATCCAGCAGCAACAGTTGCTTGATATCAGAACAAAAAAAGTGCATTAAAATTTGGACATGGAACTGCACATTTATTAGTCATACAGACAGCATGTGGACAATTACATTGCACCCCAAAACCTTCTTGAAAGCTTACAATGTTTTGAATACACTGCTGTCTCATGTACTCCGGCTGTAGAAACTTCACTGCCTAGGAGATAACAAATTATATTACTGTATGACAGGTGAAAAATCATCACAAGAAGAGGCTCTTTACAGCGTGTAAATTTAGGTCATGATAGTACTTGCAATGAAACGTTATGGATACTAAAAGGTTACACAGGGTTCAAAAAGCAATTTTTTTCATTCATGAATGCTTCCAATCAATCCTGTTACATGCACTGATGCCACTTACAGCTCAGGAAGTGCACGCACTGTGCATTTTGAGGAGCTGGGAGGATGCTCTGGTGAGGTTTCACTGTCCTACCCAAAAACCTCTCTTCCTTACCTAGCCTTTCTTTATGCATGACAGGTTATTGTCCCAGATGGACCTGTCCTATTCCAGTACAAACTATACTTTTCAGATGAAGTATTTACCAAAAATATTTCTACCCTAGAAAAAAAGAATTTTAAATGCTTTATTGAACCATTTGGTTTTATTAGTATTTCCTAAAATGGCAGTATTGTGTTGTAGTCTTTAACCAAACTAGCAAAGATTTCATCAAGACCGGATCATTCAAAGCTTCATTCCAGATACGTGCAAGTCAGTGGCTGAAACATCTATGGCAGCTGCAAAATATTTCCCTGTCTGCAGAAGAAACAGCATTTTATGGTGAAGGACTGCAACTTTCAAAAGGCAGTAACCAGCGTGTCGGAATGAACATGTGGGTAATAAGTCATTTGAAACAGCAGCAGCAGAGAAATTGACTGCATCATCTCTGTAAATATAATTCACTCCTAAGAACTAAGATCCTGTATTATGCAGCCAAAAGATGGGTGTAACCAAATTCAAATGTCTAAAGACACTGCCAAGATTAGTTTTGATATGGTCATGTTATTGCAAATAAAAATCCTTAATAATCTCAAATTTGAGCATTTTACAGTCTACATTTTTGTACTTGCCTCTAAGTGAAAACAGCTCCAACTAAACTCCTAGTGAACACTGAGACATAAATCCTACCGAGAAACAAAATGTTGTTTAAAATTTAAATTAAACCTAATATGTCTGAAATTCCAACTTTTAAGCACTGCAGTTCTCCACATTAAGACTGAAAATAGTGTCATTTTAATGGTATACAATTATCCTATTACTGTACAACAAATTCTACTTATGAAGATTTTAAAACAACATTAAACAAAAGCCCTGCACCAAGCTGAGACACAGTACTGAAAAAGCCAGAAGATCTTTGTTGCCCATTATTTGCACTTACAAGTTCCTGTTTCCATCTGCTAAAATATTTGCTAAAATTAAGTTTACCTTCTCATACAATTGCCTAATAAATTTGGGGAAATTTCTGAAGAAGTGACTCAGTTATTTCTAAAACAAGGTTAGAACAAAATATTCTGTGTCACTACCTTTAAAAAAATATTAGCTGTACCTCATATATGCAAATTGGTATTGAAATGTGGCAGGAGGCCCGAGTATCAGTTTGTACCTTGTTTTATTGCTCTTGTGGAAATCCATCCAAATGCAAACAAGCAAGAGGCTTTTGAAAATCTTTCTCGTGCATATTCATTCGACATGGACAGAGATAAATTCTCTCAGCACATCTGTCTACACAGAGGTAGTTAAATAAATTTGTGGAGCATGCTGCTTTAGTATTATAATGCCAGTTAGAACCAAAAATAAGGCATCTTTTTCCCAGTAGTTTCAACTCATCCGATGCTGAAGCAAAACATGAGGGATAGAAGACACAGGAGAAAACACCACCACACCAGGACGAGATTCGACTGGAGCTAGACAGATTCTGGAATCAGGACTCAAAAAAGGTAAATGTCAGAAGTAAGCCATGACAAGGGAAATATCAGAAATGAGAGCAGTAATGGAGCTAGTAGTGAATGGAGAAGACCTGAAGCTGATAAGCGAATCACAAAGAAATGCTGTCAGCAAACAACACCCACTGGAAAAGTGCCTACCATGACTCCTTTATTGACTATTCAATGTAATCAAAAATACCAGTGCCAGCAATTCTAATTCTGACTGAAACAGAAAAATGTATGCCAAAGAAAGAAAAGACCAAACTGAAGGTAACTTCAACCCTGAGAAGATTATTCTATCCATATAATTGGTGTTAAAAAGTAAGCTATGAAGATAATTGATTTAAACCTAGGAAGTCATAAGTGGTAAACAGTAATACTGTCTACTCTGTAAAACCCTCTGAAGTGGGGTAGTGTAACACACAAAGTGTTCCGTGGGCAATCATAATTAACCTACTTACATACATGCATTAGAAAACAACCTTTAACTACATCACCACATACTTTAATCAGGACTCTACCATACTCAGGTTAAAGCAAAGAGCTTTACAGTCACTTAATCAGCATTTTTTTTCCTCTCCTCATCAACTGATTAGCCTGTGCCTTATTTACTGCACATCACTAAAAACCTTTTGTGAATTATTAACTTCCTCCTGACTTCATCTGCCACGCTCAACACCACCACGTGAGAAACTCATTAACACTTGTGGTGAAATCTCCACAAGTAGCTGTAGAGACAGTTGCATGTAAATGGGGAACTGTAGAGAGCTTTTTTTAACACTGAAATATCTTAGTCTTGAATATTGAAGTTCCAAAGCTATCAGCATTTAATTTTAAAGTAGATAGTTTCACACAACATACTGGTATTCAAATGGTCTCATTTATTTCTGTTACATTTCTGAACATCTAATTCTTTTGCAAAGTAAGCTTAAAGCCACACATAGGGTGGCTAGGAAATTAAGGTCACTTTTCCAAAGTAAAGGGAAGGGCTCATCTGCCATCATAGGGACTATAAAAACAAGAAAATAAGTCACATGCTAGGGTGGCTTCTAAATGCATACTCATGAAACTCATGAAACTATCCTTGGTGCTTTTGTAATTCTCTGCTGTCTTCACTGCTCACATTGCTGTCATCCCAGACAGGGAGACAGAGGGCTGCACAGACAACAGCCTCCTGAGTGAAACTATTCTCACCAGTTCCTAGGGCTAGTACACCAAGGGATTTTGTTAACAAAGAGGGTATCTTGTGCAGGAGAAAACAGCAAACCCAAACAAAAAAAAAAAATAGGAAAGTTGCAGGGCTGAAGAACCTTCCGTTGAGAGCTGGAATTCAATCCACAGAAGCCATATTTCATGCCAAAGTAGTGTGTAATGTTGCTCCTCAAAACCCTTAAACAAATACCCATCTAAATTTAAATGGCTTAGGCTAATGATCAATTAAAATATTTTTTAAAGTATTTATGGACCTTTTGTACACTCAAGTGTAGTTCAAAAGGGGAAGAAAATTACAGTGTTGGCCATAAAGGTTAATCAAAATATTCCTTTAAAAGGCTGTTAAAATAAAAGGCAAAGGAAGCATAAATAAGGTAATTTATGCTTAAAACCACTGAAGTTCTTCATCAGAATGAGAAGATGAACTCACATACTTAGGAAAAATGACCAAACGATCCTAGATTTTCATCAATTGAGGAACAAGCTAGTACTGTTATTTTCAAATATTTCACTGACTGGAAAATTCACCTAAATATACCCCTCTAGAAACATTCAAATGCTATATACAGCCCTGAACCTAAAACTGTTGCCATTCCCACTGATATAAAGAAATACTGATATTAGTTATAAAGTTCATTAAAATTTTACACAGTTACTGGACAAGAGTGGAACTGGATGGCAAGCATGCAAATAGGTAAAGTGGAAGAAAACAGGTAACTCAAGTGAAAGAAAAGGGACTTACCCATTCAATTTAACTTCCTTGCTCAAATGGGGAACAGAAGTGTGATTAGGATAACTGCCCTTATCACTAAATCAAAACATCTCACAAAAATCTCAGTCCTTCTTGGTCTGTTGGCTTCTCTCCTGAACTTACTAAGATGTAACTGACAGGGCACTGGGATGATACCCTTGAGTATTCTGCTTCTGAAGTATTTGAACTGTTTCACCTCAGCTCAAATATCCGAATTCGGCCACAGTTTCTTGAAAAACAGATTAAAAAATCATACCGAAGCCTTACACTATGTCTAAAAGATGTCATTTCCACCATGGACTGAAAGATGTAGCTGTGACAAAATTTTACAGTATGAAAGAAAGAGCAAAGAAACCTTTTTAATCACTACTCTGCAATACATTCTTTTACCTTCTTTGCTCTTTCATGCTTTTAGACTTCTGGTTGATGTTCTACAGAGAGATGGAGGAGGAAAGAAGGCAAAATAAGAATACTGAATCCTTGATTTTTATGTCTGAAAAATCCCTGTTTATAGACAGAGAACATATGTTACACCCACCATTATGAAAAAGATTTTTTTAAAAGCTATTTTATGGTTAAGAAGAAAAAAAAAATAGATATAATTAACAGATGAGAAACAACAACAAAAAAAACAGCAAGAAACTGCCTTTATAAAGCATCAGGACATCAAGCTCAGTCATGGCCCTTACTTCTTTAATTACTACAATCCTAAACAGGCAGATATGCATATTACCTATACTGCCTACCATAAAAGACTAAAATAACAAGAGTTACAGAGTTGTACCAAATCTATAAAGCAACAGCAGTGTATTTCTCAGGCAGTCTGTGACTAGGAGAGAAAGGAAAAGGGGGAAGGGAGAAGGGGGAGGCGAGGAGGAAGAGAAAGTCAGCCACACCTTCATCTTTACAGTGGTGCAATAGGAGGGTACAGGCTGGCCAGAGCACAGATTAGCACCACAGACTCCTCAGCAGCATTTGACGGAAGAAGCATTTCTTCTTCGTATTTTAATTACAAGAAAAGGCCTTCTAGCTGTGAATATTACTCAGCATAAAGAGAGATTTTCCTCCTGCATTTAAGGAATTTGAGATCTCTACAGAAGGGACCCAGATACTCTTCCTGCCCTACAGGTCACCCCATGTGACTGATGGAATAATGACAAGAAAGCAACTCAGGAGGCTGTTGCCCTCTGTCAGGCAGCAAATCTGTCCTGTAAAATTGCTGCAGCTCTGGGACTCCACAAGCATCCTCTCCCTCTGGTCCAGCTCAGAATTAGATCCACGTCTATTTTACTGCTGTGACATACAGGAATAATCGTCAGAACAGCAACTGAAATAGACTTCTTTTTCTGCCAACAGTGCAGCTGCAGTCAAAGTTGCTTTGGGGTTTTGATATTAAGGGACAGTGACTTAAAGACCTTATCCCACCCTGTTTTTTATATAATAATGACTAAAAAAAAAGGATCCTGAGATCATGTCCTTTGCTATTACACCGATATCAACATACAAATGCTGCAAAGGAATGTATGAAACATAATGCTTACCTGATGGCTATCAATCATTTGAGTGTCACAGTATGCAAAAAGATCTGGTCTGGTGACAATTATCTGCTGCTATTATTTCATGTGGGTACCAGTGATACAGCCAGGAGCAACCAGAGGAGTACCAAGGATTACAGAGCCCTGGGAGCAGTGATAGAACACCCTGGAACACAGGCAGTTTTTACATCAATCCTCCCAGTTAAAGGGAAGGATTTGGAAGGGGCATTTGAATCTGGAGAATCAACAAATGGTTACAGGACTGGTGCCACACACAGAGGTTTGGCTCCTTAGACCATGGGACACACTTTGAAAAACCAGGTCTGCTGGGGCACTGCTGGGGTTCACCTTTCAGAGAAGGACACAGGATTTGCCAAGCTGGTGAGGAGGCCTTTGAACTACAGTTGCCAGGAAGGCATCAGAGATGTGGTAGATTGGCTTCTGTGACTAGAGTGTTGGAATGGTAAGATACAAGGTCTTTAGGAATGACGGGCAAGGAAGAAAGGAGGGGGTATCACCCTCCATATCCGTAACCAGCATGGAGCTCCATCTGGGGTGGGTGAGGAGCTAACTGAGAGCTTATGGATCAGGATTAAAATGAGGGCAGGGACAAGTGTCATTATAGTGGGTGTCTGCTTCATCTGACCTGTAAGACTGAGCAGGTAAGGCCCTCGATGGACAGACAGGAGTGTCCTCACATTCACAAGTCCAGGTCCTCATGGAGGACCTCAACTACTCCAGTATCTGTTGGAGGGACAACAGGGCAGGGTATAAGCTGCGCAGGAGGTTCCTCAGACACATTGATCATAACTTCATTCTCCAAGTGCTAGAGGAGCCAACAAAGAGGGGCTGGTGGATCTTGTTCTCACCAACAAGGAGGAGCTGCTGGGGAATGTGAAGCCCAAGGACAGCCTTGGCTGCAGTGACTCCATGGAGGAGTTTGAGATCCTAAGGGCAGCAAGGAGGGTGGACAGAAAGCTCGCTGCCCTGGACTTCAGGAAAGCAGACTCCGGACTCTTCAGGGACCTTCAGTCTATTCCTTAGGATAGGATATAGCCCTGAGAAGAAGAGGGGTTCAAGAAAGCTCATTGATATTCAAGGATCACATCCTCCAAATTCAGAAGAGATGCATCCCAACAGAGAGGAAGGTGGGTAGATTTGCCAGGAAGCCTGCATAGATAAAAGTAGTTTCTGGACAAATTCAAACTCACTCAAAAAGAATGCCTACAGAGGACTGAAGTAAGGACAAGTAGCTCGGCAGAAATACTGTATTTCTGCCATAGATCAGGCAAGGAAGGCTAGTGCCTTAATAGAATAATCTGGCCAGTGATGCCAGGGGCAACAAGAAAAGTTTCCTTGGTTATGTCAAGGTAAAAGAAATACTAGAGAAAACGTGGGCCCTCTCCAGAAGGAAAAGAGTGACCTAGTTACCTGGGATATGGAGAAGGTTGAGGCACTCAACCACTTTTTTGTCCTGCTCTTCACCAGCAGAAGCTCCAGCCACAATGCCCAAGTCACAGAAGACAAAGGCAGAGACAGAGAATGAAGAACCATCCTGGTAGGAGACCAGGGTCAAGACCACTAAAAGAACCTGAAGGTGGACAAGTGCATTGGACCTGATGAGAGACATGCAGGTCCTGAGGGAACTAGCAGGTGAAGTGACATTATCCCCCAAAAAAACCAACTGTGAAGCTATTAAGGGAGAAAAGAAACCACATATCACAATCACTAGTAGAAGCTAAGAGATCAGTTTGTTTAAAGAACAGCAGACTGAAACAAAGTCCTACCCCAACTTGACAAAAAAATAAAATACTGGGTTATCTTCACAGAGCATACTAGTAAACAAGCAAATCTATAAAAGACTGATTAGAAAACTTTTCTTAGAACTAGTACTGTACATTAATACAGTCTGACACAACAATCATAAGCCTTTTTATGTATATATTGTTCTTATAGAAATGAGAAGTACCTGAAGATTTAATTTTTCCTTTAAGTTATCCTATCTAAACATTAAAAACTATTCCATTATTGGCCACCAGGATAAAGCTATTAGGACTTAAAAGAATGATCCTGTTTTATTCTTTGATAACAGACAATAATGAGATCTTACATTTATTAAAGAAACAGCTCATTTCACATTCCTTATCTTTACAATCATTAGCAAGAAATCATTTCTTGTGAACATACTTCTCTGCAGCCTCCCTACACTGAATGGCAATACTTTTCAAAAGCTGCTTTCAATAAACAGCTAAAATAAAGGCTAATAACTGCTTATAAGAGTAGCTTAATTTATGTTCAAACAATCAAGTGTTCATTTTTTGTACATCACTCTCATTCAGATTAAGGAATTGCATAAAAGAAATTATTTTAAAACTTCCCTAGTTCACATGGTCAAAAGAGGTCATCTATGGAGAGATTATCATACCAAGTATGCTAATAAAACAGTACATCCGATAAGTAGCCTTTAGAAACTATCGTGGCAAGCCAGCCAAAGAAATCATAACCAAATCCTCTTTGGGAAAAAGCTCCCTGTGATGAAAACTACAGAAATACTTCCTTTCCCTCCATTCCACATCACACTATACTACTGCTGAGACAAGCAATCAGGAAAATAAATAAATAAACATAAACAAATCAGGCATTGCACTCAGGCAGAATGCAATCTCAAAACAAGCAGTCAAGTCCTCCTCGTCCACTTCCTATTCTCAGTGCCTCCATCGTGGCATATTTCAAGCGATTTTGTAGGCTGTGTGTGATGAGGTGGTTTTAGGCCAAGTACTGACCACAGCCCTGAGCACTACTGAAAAAACAAACAGCATTTTGCAAATAAAACTGGACGTCTTAACCTCCCAAGGGTGGTGATTTCACTTTCCCCAAAACTGTGAAATATATGGGGTTTAGCTTGTGAGTCAAGATACTCAGTAAGATTAAATTATATTCAAGGCAATGCAATTTTTTTCTTCCTTCATATAAGGAATTATTTATTTTGGATATGAAGATAAATCTACTTTCCAAAGAAAAGCAGGTATTGAAGTAGTTTTAATATCTACCTTTCTCCTTTCAATTCCAGTTTACTTCTTGACAAAATGCATGAGCACACAGAACATGAAAGTGGAAGTGATGGAGGACAACTCTTGATATCAATGTCACTGATCTCCACATCCATTCATAGTAATACACATACACAGCTTCAAAAAGCTATTCAATTATTATTCTTTGCTACATCTCCACTGTAACATGAAAAACATTTATCATGCTCCACACAAAATATTTGATACATTCTATCCTCTCCCTTATGGAATGCTTTGGAGCTTTTTACAATTACCCTCAACAGCCAAGTCCACAGATGTATTTTTCTTGGAAATACACTGAGTTGTTTGTTCCAAGAACAGTAACACAAGCCCTACATTTAAAAAAAAAAAAAGAAAAAAAAAAGTTGGATGAACTTTTTTTACAAAGCAAGCAAAAGCTCAAACTTTTGCCTTAAAGTTACAGGAGATGTCTGCTCTAGGCAATCTTCACTGGACAAAGAAAGGCAGAGTGTGTGTGCATGCACAAAGCATAAAAATAATTCTGTGCCATAATTATGATGAGCTACAAGGGTATTCTATGAAGTAATTAATATCAGGACAAACTTAAAATCAAAATTATTTAAAAATTAGCTCTGATGTAAAGAGGTCAGATTTTTTTCTCAGCATTTTTCAGTATCAGACAAAAATAGTGGACTTGATTTTTACATCTTTTCCTGATGGGAAGTCCTCTTCCTGGAGATTCATATAAAAACAGAGTAGAACAAGGCTTCAAATGCCTTACATTTTAGTTGTTTGAATCTTTAATCAGAAGCCAAATAGTCCAAAAAAAATATAATCTTGCAGTCTGGAGTATGGCATTTCTTTAATGTTTGTGTCCTCCCATCTCTCTCCTTCCCATGAAATGAAACTGAAAGGTACCAAAAGTAACAAACACTTTTACAATGTATGATCATATGAAAATAGCTGTCAAAATGACAGTATTAGGAATTTAGCAAGACAGAAACCAGGGTACAACATTTGCACAAATGCTAAGAATACCTATGGTTTTAATGATCAATTCTACTTATTGCAGAGACTTTAAACCAGTCTGTGATTAGTATCTAGTAAATGGCTTCCCCGCAGAGAAGCTATTCCACATCTGCTTGTGGTGCCTACTCACTCCTTTTGTGTATGCAGCCAACAAACAGGAATATAGCTACTAGCATGGTAAGTCTTAATTCTATTTGTTCTACTATCTCTTATTTACTAAATGGGATTAAACAGCTATAAGTGAATTATCAAAATGAACTTTCAGAATTAAAACATAGAGTGCATATAGAGCTTGACATTTTTATGCAAGAATTTGTTTGAACTGGTAGATTACAGCCTCTCAACTAAATCACAATCAGAAGTCCTCACTGCTAAGCAAGCAGACCATTTTCGTGTGGACTTTATAAGCTGGTTTAGGAATGACTGGGGATTTAAACTTGATTCGGTACATGAGCATATATTTTGCAGAATGCTACAACGAAAACGTGATCAATTTCAGAATACTTGGAGACCACTGGAAAATGCTTTCATTAGTACCACACTACAAATACTTTTAAAGGCTATTAAATGAATGCAAGTGTGTCTTTCAACAGACAGAAATCTGGATTTCAAGTCATTTTATGTGAGGAAATCTACACAGATTTTCTGTTGTAAGTTCAATAAGTTTTTTGCCTTAAAGAAAACAAAAAAAAAGGAAGAGATATGAAAGGGAAGGCTAAATGGGAAGAACTCCAAACTACACATACTTCTCCAGGCACCAAACCAAACAAGAGGAAGTGGTACTGTAACCCCATCCACAAAAAGGGATCAAGTCATGCTTTTTATTTGTACTTCAGTGAACAAGTTTGAAGGCTTGGATTTTGATTACTTTGAGAACTACCCACAGTTACTGTAAAAGTTACTCATTTTATGTCTCCAACAAAAAGATTAGACTCCAAACTCAGTTAAGCTCAAATGCATAAAAAGCTATGTTAAGCAACACTGACCATGCTGCTGCAATATAGAAATAATCTTCTGGTTTACCAAAAATATTTTACAACATTTTAAGATGGAACTAAATATGGACAAGAGCATAAGAAGTTGATTAAGGCAGATCATTATGAGTTCCATTTTTAAAAGCTGGAATAGTTCACATCCTGTATTCTTTAAATTATTGTATGCTTCATAGAATCTTGGAACGGGAAAGGCTGGAAGGACTTAGAGTATCTAAGGGCGTCTGGTTGAACCTCCCTGCTCAAGCAGGATCATCCTAGAGCACATGGTACAGGATTGTGTCCAGACAGTTCTTGAGTATCTCCAGTGATGGAGACTCCATAACCTCTCCAGGCAATCTGTTACAGTGTGCAGTACCTGCACAGTGAAGAAGTTCTTCCTCATGTTCAGGTGGAAGTTCCTGTGCATCATGGTTTTTTTTAAATGTATTCTCCTTCTACCACAGAGTTAGCAATTGAAACTCTTACTGACACCATTTTTAGTTACCTGAGGAAATAAGGCTTAAGCAAACATTTTGTTTCTACCAATTGCTCCTCCCAACAGCAAGCTTTAGAGAGCTGGAGATTACAGAGATACAAAGCTCCTAAAAGTTTCAGGAAAATGGACAGCTGAGTAGGAAAAGTTCAAAAGAAAGTCCATTGTCCCACCAGAAACACTGTGCTAAAGTTTGGCTCCATACAGTCTGCTGGCTGGCCTGTGTTCACACGGCTCCTTTGTGCTCTCGCTGCCTTTGCAGGGCATTTGCCACTCAAGTTATTTTCCCCACAAAACATTGTAGGGAACAGAACAAAATATTTTTACCACACAAGAGCGAGCTCATGTGCATGTTGAGGTTCAGTACAGTTTGGGATACAAGACATGTCCCCAAGCAACCAGACATTACTTGTTCTCCTGCATATGTTTTTCTCTCTAATTTATCTTAATAGGATTGCTTTACTTCAAATCAAAGGCAAAGTGCTTTCCTAATGTTTCCAGAATTACAGAAGTGGGTTTTTTTTCCCTTTAGCCCTAAATACACAAGCCATGGACTATTGCAAGCTAGAGAGAGGGAGGGAAAAAATACCAACATTCCCTGTACTTAATCCACAAGATGAACAGGTTAAGGGCCACCCCATCCAGGCACAGAAGCATTTTTAACAAAATCAGGGCATTCTCATGGCATTCCAAGATAAATACACAATCACCATAATGGATTAAAGAGATGTTTCATTAATAATGGTCCAAATGTGTCCACCAATACATCCACAGAAGTTGAACTCTACAGTTAGAAAACAGCTGGTCTAGAACATATCAGGAACTTGCAATCTTTTGCAGACAGAAAGGCAGCTGGAAAATAAAAAGTATACGGAATAATCATTACAAAACAATTATTCTTTATTATCGGTATTTTCATTCTAAGTAGTTAAAAAACCCTCTATGAACAACAGAGCTCCAAAGACTGATTTTTATTCAAATTTTACCCTCAAGCTCAAAGTGCTTTTCAGATATTTTTCAGGTCTGGTTAGAGGGAAAGAAAACACATTTTATTTTCAGATTCTGCACAGTTTTTAATATTTGGTAAAATTCCAGTGTACCCAGAATTTATGAGCGTGAAGCTGTCTGAACCTTAGTTTTGCTAGCTGAAATGGGGAAGTTAGCTTAATTAAAGATGCAAATATAGGAGCAGTATGGGATGTGAAATTTATAGTGCAGCGCCTCTTCCTTATTAACAGTTCCTGCATACATAGTTGAATTGCAACAAATCTCAAGTAGCCTACTCTGTGTGAAGTACCTTGTGCTCCCTGCATCTGCCATGGAGTAGGAGTTAACTATGCAAAATTAATATATACACCACTAATACACATTACCCTGAGTTGCTTGCATGTCCTTCACTGTATTGACTTATTTTCAACCTTAGTGTTGAAGATTGAATGGACAGGCAAATGAGCAGTTTTAAGCCTCACCATAAAAATGCCAAAGTGAAGAAGATGCAGTTCCACCTTAGCTCAAGCCAGTTTCTCTGCTGTCAGGATCCCTCTCATGCCATCCCAGCCCCAGCCCCGAAGCCAAGACTCCTCCCCTTTGCCTCAGCTGCAGGCCTCACGTGCCTGGGCTATTTCAATGTTCAACTGGGGACAGAACAACTTGCATGCTCCTCTCCACTCCCATGAACAAATGAATGGTTCCCAGAAGCTATACACCAATGTAGGACCAAACCAAAAGGGGTGAGGCTATGCAGCTGGGGCTGGGAGACGAGGGAAGAACAGGGCAGGACCAGGACAGCCAGTAGTAAGCTCTGCTTAGGCTGCTACAAGAACACAAGGCAATTACACCAAATCCACCTAAGCCTCACAGGATGTCTTATATTTAGAAAATTTATAGGAACTGTAAGGACTATTACTATTAATACAGAATGACAGAATGGCTTGGGTTGGAAAGGACCTCAAAGATCGGAGTTCCAGGACCCCTCCCATGGTCAGGGACACCTTCCACCGAACCAGACTGCTCAGGGTCCCACCCAGCCTGGCCTTGAACACCTTCAGGGATGGGACATCCATCGCTTCCCCAGGCAACCTGTGCCAGTGCTTCAGTACAATTACTATTCAAATATAAAGTAGATTTTCATATTTATCCATTACAGATTAAAGCTATCAACTTTGTAAAATGTTTCAGTGTGTAATTTCTTCTTTTTTCGCTTGCTCAACTGTGTTTTATAATACACCCAATGACCAAATCTTTAGTCTCTCACCTCATGATGCCCTAATGCAATTGGTCTTCTAAATCTGTTTTAGCTCAGTGACCCCTAATGTGAATGAGTATCTTGAATAGAAAGGAAGAATTCCTATGGAAATAACTATATAAATGAAACAATACATGAACACTATTGAATAATTTTTTTGAAGGTCAATGGCATTGTCTCTCAAAAACCACAATAGATAAAAATAGAAAGGCATAATGCTATTCTTGGTTTTGGAATGAAACTGCACCAAGGGAAAGACTCACAAAATCCAAGAACTCAAGGATCTTAACCTCTTAAAACTAGTCTTGTTCCACATTGCTGTTTGAAGTAACTTGATTAACTATACTAAAAATAGTAGTATGTTTGATAACATACATACTTTTTAATGAAATTAAAGGGTTCCATTAGCCTCAACTGGACAAGGAATGACTCATGATTTTCTGGTTCCCTCTCATGTCTTGATGGCTCATCCTTTATTTTTACTGCCACATTTCAAAAGACTTCACTATATGCTACAGGCTGTCCAAAAACCAAAAGGAATTCATCCTGTTAGACATTCAAGTAAATACCCAGCCATATTAACCAAACCAACTAAAAATGGTTATTGTGTGGGGTACATAAATGAGGTATGTGAAATTTGAGACCAGAAGCAACATCAGAAACTGTGGTAGAAAAAAACTTCTTGCTTCTTAATAAACTAGAACTCAAGCTATGATGAATAAGATAAACCTTTAAACCACTTCAACTATGTGCAGGCATTGAAAGGTGATTGTTGCACAACTTAGTTCCTAGTTCTGTTACAGTGACCTCCTCAAAGCAAGTAACCAGGCAGCATTTTGAAACAAGCCACGTGCAATGACAATCCTCCAAGAGTTCAATACAAACCAGACTCTGGAGTATCAGTCTGCCCTGAGGGGGAAGGTGACTGTTGCTATTTGCAGCTTCAAAACGAAACACCTAACACATTTCACTTTGACAGCTGAAGTTGCCAGTAAAGTGTGCTAAAGAAAATGCAATCAGGCCACAAAAATGGAGAAAAGCAAGGTGTGTTTGTTTAAGGGATGGTAGGAAAAAACCACATCCAATATGCAAGATAATTACATGTCATTTAGAAGTTGCAAATACTGGAGAAAGTAGTATTTATTTCAGGAAAATAGAAAAAGACAATACTGGCTAATAACAAGCAATAAACTTCCTACAGCAAGCTAAAGAATATAATGCAGCAGAATTATACTGAGCTTTGTATTGTTGTGTAAAAACAGATCCTGTAATACACAGATATCACCTGCAGCACCTGAAGATGCACTCACTGCATAAGACCTGGGGCAGACAGAAACCTACCCATGCTCAAGGAAGCATAAAAAAAAATCTGGAATGAGAAAAAGCCAACAAACCGACTGGGTATAAGAATTCAGCACAAAGTGGCAAACTATGATTATGGAAACAATGATACATTTTCTGCAATGGCTACCTTATTTCAAATATTGTTATTGCTAAACTTAAAAAACAATTTTAAAAAAGTTTGTGACATATCTAGGGCCTTCAAGTGATTGACTCAATCTATGTACAAGCTTAAGTTCAACCTGATATTTTTTGTGTGAATTTATTTTTCCATTGCTCATTCTTGGTGTTCTTTTTTTCTAGTTTTGTTTTGGTTTTGGGTAGAGTTTTTCTTTTAAATACTTATTCTTTTTCATAATATTCCTACTGACTATATCCAGCTATTCCTTTTCACTAATTCCAGTTCTGTGCCAGCAACACTATCTTTCTTACTGTTCTCCAACTAGGAGAAAAACTGAAGAGAACAAAGCCACACAGTACTATCTACAGAAGAAGAAAAACAAAAAAATAAGCATGTTCATCAGAAGCCTCGCTGCAGCTCTCCATACAAGAACTGGAGACAATTCTCTCCATCAGGAATCTATTTTCAGATGACAAACACCCATATGCTTCCAATCTTCATTTCAGACCTTGTTGAGTTCATGCCTCTTTCTGATATGCTCTGTAATATTTATCTGTAGGACTGATACTGGGTATGAATTGCACTTCTCAGAAGAGCACTCAGCAACAAAGAGTTAGGCACAGGATTCCTTGGAACATATTAGGATTGGCGCTTGTCTAAGAAGAGATCACAAGGTGAATTTAAAAACTGATTAAGATTTGAATAATTAAGGATATGCTACAGAATTTGTGATCAAAATGCTAACAGCTGAAACTAAAAACATTTATTTAAACAAACAGGCAGGAATTACGGCACACTTAGAACTAATTATTTTCACTCAGGCTGTTAAAGATTCAAGTCTACAATGACTTCATCAAAATAAAGGTTCTACCCAATTATCACCAATCTGGCCCAATAAAATAATCAGCATGATGTTTAAATGACTATGAGAGCATGATGACTGATCAACATTTATAAGAGAAACAGTTATTGAAAAAGACCTTTTATTATGTTTGTCAACAAGAACTGTAACAGTAAAACAAACACAAAATGACCACCAAGGGCAATATTATCTGTAACATGAAAAAAATGTACAGGTTCCGTAATTCTTATGTCAACAAGTTGCCATCATTCTTCAAAACTCTTTTCTAATGCAAAAGCTAAAAAACAAGTTCTATGTTCTCGGTGGTTCCTCAAAGGCTTCCTGAATAATTTCTGCTTAAAATTAAAAAATTATTTGTAATAGCCAGTTCCACAGTCAACTTAAAGCTAAAATTCAAGCTGTGTTTTTGACTAGTGAATCACCTCAAAAAGTCATTCCTACGAGAAGCATTTTACCCTCATTTTACCTGACTATCCCCTCTGGAAACCAAGTATAATAAAAAGAAAACATGACCATTTAAAGAGGAGATGAATGACCAGAAGAGTAACTACCATTAATCTCACAAAACTGGGACAGCTTTTTTGCAGTAAAAAAAATTGTAGAAAACCAAGTTTTTAATTATTTAATTAAGCTGATAGATAGCTGAACATGAATAAAAAATTAGGCCATTTTTATTGAATTGCCTTTTCAGTTGAAAAAATGGAGATCAAGTGGAAGGAACAATCCTTAACAGAAACTACACCTGACTCAGAAGTTTGAAGCAGAAAATAGATGGAGGCCAGCAATTTCTCAGCAGAAACTACCAAATATTGCTTGCATCTTTTTCAACTCCCCTTGGCACCAGGTTATACCTATTCTTGGGGAAAAGATACTGGGTATAAGCCAGAACAGAGGTCTACCTACGTGCTCATTTTTAGGAAAATTCCAAAGAAAAAAAAAAAAAAGGAAGTAAAATTACAATATTACCCATTAAGTGTTTTCTGTTTAGTAAATTAAATTATGAAGTTAAGTAGAATAATTTCTGACATCAAGATTCATGTCATGATACAGTTCCACAAAACTAAATAATCAGCCAGGTCACAGGATAGGGAGGAGAGAAGGCAGGATTATTTAAGCACAAAATAAGTATGTTCATGAGAAAACTGGAAAGGTATAATGACACTAAATTCCTGCATTTTTCTTCCTAATTCTGAGCAATCCACTTTGAGAAGACGAGTAAGACAAAATTGAAAAGGCTTTGGTTTTGAACACAGAATAGAATGCATTTAGATGGCCAAATATTTGCAAATGAATAGAAAGATCATCAACAAAAATATTTGGGCATGTAATTTTGAGGGAAAAGTTGCAAGTACATCTGATTTAATGCATTGAGTGTATTACTACTTTCAGACCATAATGACTTGCTAATGGATTGATTACAAGTTTTTCATATACCACAGCTGAAGACTAACTAAATACCCCATGCACAAAGAAACATCTTGGAAATGCCAGGGAGTGGCACCACTTCTGTTATTATGTCTCTGAAAAGCTCAGTAATTGCAGTTCTTCCTGGAAAGAAACAAAATGAGCAGAATCAGAATTTTATTTGGAATGAAGTACAAAATGAGATCTGGAGAACACACCACACAGACTTCAGAAGACTCAGCTATTCGTCAAGGACAATACCCTCTTAAGTTTCAGTAACTAGATCAGAATATAAAACATTTTAGTTCAAAAGAATGGAAGCAAGTAAACAGAGGACCCTATTATAAGAACACTAATCCATGCAATAAAAGCAGCAGAACCAAATCAAAAAAGCTAGCCAGTAAGAGGGCTGCAGTTACTGGATCTGAATCAGCCCTCTAGACCCACCAGCGGATGATGCTGAAGCTCTGAGAAGCACCTGGCTAAGGAAAAGGCTATTTTGTCAGTAACAATTTCTCAGAGGAGAAAAAGAGAAGGAGAAACAAAGCTGACAGATTGCCTGGGCACACATGTGAAAAATGTATCACATTCTATTCAGAGAATAAAAGGAAAGACTATGTTTTAATCTCTGTTTTGAATTAAAAACCCCACCTTTTCTCTAAACGCCTACCTACTAGAACCTTCCTACAATTCACAAAACCCACACGCTTCAAAACTAGTAAATAAGACAGACAAAACTATGAAAATAACTGAAAATTTACATCCTTAAATTCCATAGAGGAGAAGATACCAACATTGGCCTGGAACAAAAATCCCGCTTATCCTAGTACAAAGGCCACAACACTTTACAGAACTACTTGCCCTCTCTCTTTTCACATTCACTTTCCACAGAAACTTTTTTTCTTCCAGTGATGGGTTCTGAATGTTTAGTCTGTGGCCGTGGACATTTTACACATCAAGGACCTCAAATAAAGACTAACAGAACAAACCCAGTATCTTAATATTTTGTTTTCTTCTATTTATACATAACACGCCTCCTCTCTGACCACAGTAGCCTGCAGTGGTGCAGGTGACAGCCATACAGGAAAGTAGATGAAATGTATCTTTGATACTGGAAAAATGAGTATTCCCCTCTTGCTGGCTTGACACTGCTGTCCCCGTTCTGTGTACTTGCTCTGGCACTCATCTGGCCACACAATAAGATAATTCAATTTGCTAATCCAAGGGAGGAAGGGAGAAAAAAAAAAGAGCAAAACAAAAAGAAAAGAAATAGTGTTCTCCTGGGTTAGTGGAGTGAATTAACTTCTCCTGTACTTTGAAAACTACCAGAGTCACTGCAACAAAGCAGTGCAGCCATGCTGTACCAAACCCAAAGAAGAGGGAGTAACTGGGAACACTCCACGCAGAGGCATTAAGATATGAGAATGACTAGTCAGCCTCTTTAATATCCACCCACTCCCTTACTTCTCTCCCACAATCTAAGAGCCAGCAGAACACACTTCAATTTCAGTGATGAAGCACTAAGTACATTCCCAAACACAGGTCTCCCCATCTGAAATCTAATTATGTCAACAATCTACTAAAATATAATTGTTTTTTATTTGAAACCTCTAGGACAAGCTGGTTTTGACATAATATATGATAAAAAATTATATATACTAACTTAAAAGGGTTTTTTGAAGGTCAAACACAATTTTAACTCAAAAGATCAATCTACCTACAAAAGGCACCTGTAGAATAAAAACAGCCTCCCAGCTTTTTGGTGGTAGAGTCAGAGAAATTAAACTGCAAGACAGAATTAGGCATTTGCAATTTATTTTAGTATTTTAAAATATTTTTATGCATGTACAACAGGCATACATGAAGTCATTTATACAACTGTCTTCCCATCCTTATTTGCATGCATTATGTCACAGTTTAAGTCACCTAATCACATACTACTTTTCCCCATGACACCTGCCCCACTCAGTGCCCAAGCTGGACTGTGATCCAGTGAAACATTAGCACTGTGCACTGAAGGCAGCTGCTCTCAGTAGACCAGTCCCTGAAAATGCCTGGATACTCAAGGATCAATACTAGAACAGAAGACATGCAGGCATTTGATGAGAGCATTATAAACCTATCAGACCAATCATTGAGCCCGTGGGCTCAATGAGTGCAATGAAGATGTGCACCTCAGCGGAGATACACACATCTAACCCCAGCTCCCAGCTAGCAGACTTGAAGCTCCATCCCCCAGTCACAAACAACTTCCTTTTCTCAAATTGCAGTCTCTTGGTCAAAACAGAATCAATTTTTACTACATTATGTAGCATATTGTTCAAAGAGGGGGAAGAGCCATTGTGTCCTTTTACAATCTCAGAAGTGCTAGATAGATTTTACTTGTAGAAAAACTCTTATCTGCATGTATTCCACATCTGACTCCCCAGTTCAGAATTTTCTAAAGAAAAGAATAATTTCACAGCTTTTCTTTGCTTTCTAGTTGAAGTAAAAACAATCTGTTGTATCTCAGTTCCATTCTGCCTGCAAAGCTAAGAAAAGCAGTGCTAAAATGGAAACTGTCCTGTTAGGACAATCAAGGAGACACTATAGTATCAAAATACATTAAATACCTTCTCCCTGCAATTGCAAGAACTGGAAACAGTATTGCAAAATCTCTTTCTGCAACTACTCAAGCCTTGGGTTTCATTCCAGGTATTTGAGGAAGCTTTCAAACTCTCACCTACAATCGAATATAGACTTTTCTGGTTCATTTTCATAACCTGGATATTTTCTGGCTTCTATGTTATCACCAGAATTTTTAGAGAAATTTTGCCTGCCAAGTCCATTACACCACATGAAACACCTTATAGGAAGAACCCATTGTTTTTTTTTCAAAAGTCAGATTAGATATGGGAAATAGCGATATGTCAAAACCACCACCCAAACAATGCACTGCCATGCCAAAGTTTGGTAACAACTTATAAGTCAGAAGGCTACTCTTCAAAAGAATTAAAGAAAGCATTTTAATCTGATGCATTACAAACAACTTCTAGATTCTTGAGATTTTGACAAAATTCTTTGTATCCCCAGATGCACTACGCTCTCTATTCAGCCAGCCCTCCTGACCTCCATCAGACAAAGGAAAAAAAAAGCCAACAAGAACAGAACATCTACATGAAGATGAAAAAGTATTTTAAAAAGTGATCATCAAAGAGTGAAGGGAGATTCTTTGCAGTGTTTATGCTTAACTTTTTTCCCCATTAAATAAAATTTAAAGTTGAGGAGCTTCCATATCAGCAGAGTTCAGCAAGACAGACTTCTCAGCATCTGGACGCAGAGCAATTCCAAGAGGAAATTAATCATAGGAAATCACAGCATATGTAATCATGTCTCTGTTCAGTTTACAAAAACTGTCCCATCCCACATATCATTTTACAGACGCAAGCCCAGGGCCAAGAACGCTGTCACAATGCCTTGAATGGCATTCCAAAGGAGAAAAGATGATCATCGTAGCGCTAGAACAGGCTTTATTCTTTCAAAGTACTTAAATATTTTATGAGTACCTTTGCTTCCACAGGGAAAAAAATAATTTCCTGCAAGTGCAGATCAGTGGATGCTATCTAATCTCCTGTCACAAGAACGCAATCCTTATGTATCTGCAACTCATCAGCATAGCATCTACATCTCATTTTTCTCCCATCAAGCCGTGAGCACTGATGAGCTAATTGTCGGCTTATGTTAAAAAAGCGCTCCAAACACGGGCGCAAAGGCCGGCAGGCAGCGCACGCCGTGCCCGTCCGGGTCCCGGCCCGCACGGCCCCGCGGCTGCGGGGGGCCCGGGGAGCGCCCCCGCCCCGCCCCTCCGCCCGCTTCCTCTGCTGCGACGCCGCTTTCTGCTCGAAAATCGCCATCGGGTTTTTGTTAGCGCAGTAACCCGTTCGTCCCCACGGCGGGCACACAAAGTGGGCCCAGGCTGCTCCTCGCCACCGGGGACAAAAACCCTGATTTCGTGTTTTCCCCGGGAAGCGCCTCGGAAGAGGAAAAGCTCACGCCTTCGGGAGGATATTTTAGGCAGCAGGAGACCTGACTCGTCGGGTGGAAATACGCAATATAAAAAAAAGACGAAACCCGCAGCTTTTCTCCATCACCCTTTCACAGAAGACATTATTTTAGGCAGACGGGGGGGAAAACATCGCATCCCAGACGAAGGGCGTCACTGATTTTTAAACCCGGAGAAACATGCCGCCTCCAGCCCCGGGGCAGTGAAAGAGGGCGACCCAAAAAAAAAAAAAATTAAACCTCTGGAAAGGTCTTGGCTGGACTCGCGGAAATCCGCCCACAGGAGGGAAGGCTCCGCAGCCCCGGGGTTGGGTGGATGGGTGGGTGTGCCGGGGGCGCCCCGCGGGCGGAAAGGGGCAGGGAGCCGCGGGCAGCGGGATCCAGCGGCACCAAATGCCAGATGTGGGATGCCGTCCGCGTCCCGCCTGATGCGATGCCCCCTGGCACCGGCGATGCCCCTGCGCTGACGAGGGGAAAGGGAGGCGGGGGCGCGGAGCCACCTACGGGCCCGGCGGGGACGGGGGAGGGGGAGCGGGCTGTGCCCAACCCGTGCTGCCGCCCCCTCCGCCGGCCGCAACCCG